>JAXQQM020080558.1:0-171901 GCA_034641835.2 Pinus albicaulis | reverse complement strand
ACGAAAAACTATGTTCAGTTCATTGCTAACTTCATCTACATCGGATATTTGAGTGGCTATTTGTGATATCCTGAAAGGGCTTTCAAAAGTTGATCCTTCCTTGGCTTTGCCTGTAAGATAGCCATTCTTGTATGGTTTTGTTGAACCAAAGTTTGATATTGTTTGATGTCCCATGATGTTAGTTTAAACTTTACGGCGACTCTGTTTTGTTATTCATTGGTCAAGTTGGCAAAGTATGTTATTAATTGTTGACCTAAATTCTTGCTGCTTCCTTGCAGGCAAAACTGGTAGGTGATTTAAATGCAATATCATTATCAACAGTTGGAGAATCTGATTATGATAAGAGGCTTGCTGCTTATGAGCAAATATCTCCTCAATTATTCTCCCAGATAGGCGAGCCATATACCTTGCTTATTCTCTCACATTGTGTGTATGACATGTCATAAGAAGACCTGTCACTCAGGCATAGTGCCTCCAATTGTTTGCTTTCTTTTATTCAATTTTCTGCCTCTGTATTAGAAAGTGAAGAGGTAATGCAATAGGATGATTTTCAAGATGACCTGAAAAGTGAGAAGAAACCTAATCATATAGACACAGTGAAGCAAGGAATGCTTGATTCTTGCATCAATGATGGCTGTGGAAATTGGTCTAAAGTCTCTATCAAGCATGTCATTTATAAATTTTTCCTTGCACATGTGAAGAAGGGTATAACGAGTTCAGAGACCTCCATCCAAAGGGTATTTTTTTATTACATATTGTAAATTTGTATGACATCAACTTAAATATTTTATAGGTAAGCATTACATTTAACACTGTTAAATGTATCCATAGGTATGTAGAAATTTGAATAACTGATATATTATTCACCGAGATTCTCCTGATTACACACTATTTTAACTTCATGCACAATACAAAATCTCTTCTACCATTGATCATTAATTGCATAAATAAAAACAATCGCATGCGCACATTAAAACCATAAACAATCACACATATGAACACATTATTTCATGGGAAAGCTTAAAGCAGAAAACCCCCAACTATCTGTATATTATATTTTATAGAGATCATGTAACCATCATTGCACAAAGCTCCTCACAAGCTCTCAGTACAATCTCCAATCGCTACACACTAAACAAGCTCAGATCTAGCAAAACACATGCTCCAATCTCTACCACCTGTTAGCCTGCCTCTACTGCGCAATCCCTGATGAATATTGGCTCTGATTGAGTTCGAATCCACCTGGTATGCACTGCGCAATATTCATTGGCCTCTCCATCAATGTGTGGTGAAAACTCATGCACCGGTATAGTCACAACTGATAGTCACACTGCTCTTTCACCTATCTCTCCACTGGTCTCCACTGAAACTATCCATGCACTGAAGTTAACTGATGTATTCTTTAGTTGATTAATGAGTTATTAATTAGTGAATTAATTAATAATTAATTCACACCACTCTCACTAGTGTATCAATCAGTTAGACTAGATACCACTAGCTCAACTATGTTTAACTCAGTTAAATTGAATACAACTCCACTAACTTCTTCAATCAACTCCACCAAACTCTCTCACATGAGTTCTAACTGAAGTCTTCATGCAATAGCTCCACTTCACCCTCAGGAATAGCGTAATTCTTTCTGTCACCTCCTGTGCCACATCTGTGCACTTAACTGAAGTGCTCCAAGAGAATAAGATAATGTTTATAGTCCAAATATTATTAAGAGCTAATAATATTCGACATATCTATTTTTAGAATAGCAATCTAAAATAGATTCCGCCCAATATGTCTAAAAATAGAAGTCCATCTATTTTTTCCGACATGACCAACCATCCACAAATAACATCCTGCAACTCATAGAACATGATCCATATGTCTAAAAATAGACATAGTCTAAAAATAGACTTTGCGCCAAAAATAGCCTTTGGGCCCACTTAGTGAAGGCGACTTCTTTCCACTAAGCTCATCATCTTGTTGCAATCTCAACACTCCCTCTCAACAAGATAAGGATTATCTGCCACCCCTATCCTGCCTCTGTGGTATTCGAATTTGCTCCTGGTGAGCGCCTTCGTCAAGATATCAGCATGCTGATCCTCCGTGGGAATGTATGAAGGTAACATGATCTTCCACTGCACACAATCTCTGATATGATGATACCGGATGTCAATGTGTTTAGATCTATCATGAAATACTGGATTAACCGAGAGTTTAATGCAACTCTGATTATCACAATAAATCACAGTAGGATCCAAGTGTGAACCGAACAACCCGACCAGGACTTCCTCATCCATATAGCCTCGCATGCGCCCAAACTCGCCGCCATACTCGCCCGCCGAATTGAGTGCCACGCATCTTCGGCTCTCGCTGTACCAAGAAACCGTTATCAACCCCGATAATGAAAAGCCCTCCAAATGTGCTCTTCCGTCCGTTGGGCTCCTCGCCCAACCCGCATCCATGAAGCCAAGCTACTGTACTACCTCATCCGAATTTATACCATAGACCATATCCCGATGTGCCACTAAGATATCTCAATACATGCTTGTCTGCCTTCCAGAAGAGCTTGGTAGGCTTAACCATAGCTTGTGAAAGCCAGTTCACAGCATAGCATATTTCGGGTCGTGTATTGACCAGATACATAAGCGACCCCACCAACTGTCGATAAACAGTGGCATCCACTACCTCCGCTGAAGTAGCATCCTCCTTCCTCCAACCTCCAAGAAGAGGAGTATCAACAGGCTTGCAGCCATGCATGTTGAACTTCTCCAGTATCTCCCGGGCATACTTACCCTGAGAAACAAACAGTCCATCACTGCGCTGCTAAATTTCCAATCCCAGGAAATAATGAAGGAGGCCCAAGTCCTTCATCTCAAACTCTTTTGCAAGATCCTCCTTGCATGAGAGTATCAACAGCTCATCACCTGTCAAAATCAAATCATCTACATAAAGTACAATGATCGGCAACTTACCCTCCACCACAATCTGGTATAGGTTAGGATCCGCCTCACTCTTGGAGAATCCAAGTCCGGTGAAATAACTGTCTATCCGTGTGTACCAAGCACGAGGTGCTTGTTTCAACCCATACATCGCTCTCTTGAGCCTGCACACATGCGACTCGCTGTTGAAGATCTCGAAACCTTCGGGCTGCTCTATGTACACCTCCTCCTCAATCACCCCGTTGAGGAACGTAGTCTTCACATCCATCTAATGAATGTGCCACCCCATCTGCACTGAGAGAGCAAGAATCCTCCGTATGGAAGAATACCTTGCGACAGGTGCAAAGGTCTCCTCATAATCGATCCCCTCAATCTGTGAGAACCCTCGGGCAACAAATCTTGCCTTGTACTTCTCCACACTCCCGTCAGCTGCCTGCTTCACCTTGTAGATCCATCTCGAACCCACCACTGATTTCCCTTCCGGCCTTGGGACACCCCTAGTGACCGTTTCGTTGTGTAACCACTTTTCCAAAATAGAAGAAAAGAGATATCAACGCCTTAGAAATAAGCCACTTCGAGGGGGCAACCTCCAATACATTACATAAATGAACAATTCTTGGATGATACAATTTTCAAAACCTCCTTTCTATATATAGGAGGCCATGGGGCCATAATGTAATCCTAGTGGGCCACAATGTAATCCTAGCCGACCTAACAATAATAATGTAAGGGCACAATAATAACAATATGGGGGTTACAAAGGGTACAATAATAACAATAAGGGGGGGGCTACACTAACATAATAAGGGGCTACACTATTAATATAGGGGCTTAACATGCCCCTCTCCTTCAAAACAAGTGTTGTCCTCAACGCTTGATTATTTCTGTGATGCTTCGTATAAAATTCTCATCCTCCCATGTGAAATCTTCTACAGTGAAAGTTCTTCCATTTGACTGAGATACTCCGAAATTGATCGTACTTGTCGAGTTCTTGTTTCTATGACTCGCTTCATAACTTCTTTCGATGTCACGTTGATCTTCCCGTTGTTTCATTAGATTCTCGCACTGTGTTGGGTTATCCTTTGAGAGTTGGAGAACTTGTTGTTGATGCTCGATGTGATCTTTCACTAATCTATATCCATATTTGCTATTATCTGATCCTTCAAACCATCCAACTTAGCCTCTCGATTTCGCTTTAAACCATCTATTTCATCTTCAATTGCTCTTCGTAAGATCGAAACTTGTTGCACTTGGTACCGTAATTTTGATATCTCATAATGCAACTCTTCCTCTTCATGCGTAATAGTATAGCTTTTTGAGGAATTAATGGGTATGAAATTATTTTTAGGAGGCATTTCGAACCCAATACAGAAATATATACTCAATAGGCCCTTGGAATCACTTCAAACTGATTTTTCAAACAAGATTTATGCAATTCGGAAAACAAAATACACACCTTTTTATAGCTTTTAGGAGCTCGATATTGAAATTGAATTATCTATGTAATTGAAAATATTCGATATCTAAAATTTAGCCCTGTAGTAGCCCTCTGAAGCTTCTTTCAAATGCCACAAGTCTGACCTGATTTGGATTCTCCAAGACAAAGTTGTGTCCAATCTCCCACAATGACCTAATTATGGACTGGTTCAGTAGTGCGAACTTGTACGACTTGCCACGTGTCCCCGTTTTGTCCTTTGTCTCTGAAATTGATAGCCAAGAAACTACAGGCCGTGTACTTGCAGACCAACTTTGACGCGCACTCCAATCCAATCCCTAGAGAGAGAGTTATTGAACTTTTCCCACGATCACCTCTTTGAGATGAAATTCAGGGAGCCCCGAAAAAGCACTACCTTCCACAGACATCATATCTCCAAAAATATTGCGAACCAAGCTCTGAAATTTTTTGACGAATTTCCTCAGGATTTCAGCTTCGCACCATACGAATTTCAGATTCTGAACCTGCGTAAAAAAAAATTTATAGCGAAAATGCCACGATGACCTGTTTAGGAGCTTGAAAAAAGGCCTAATTTCCACAGATGATATCTCCGAAAATATTGCGAACCAAGCTCTGAAATTTTTAGAAAATCTTCCTCAGGATTTTAGCTTCGCACCATATCAATTTCAGACTCTGAACCTTCGTACAAGAAAATTTATAGCGCAAATTCCACGATGACCTGTTTAGGAGCCTGAAAAAATACCTAACTTCCACAGATGATATCTCCTCAAATATTGCGAACCAAGCTCTAAAATTTTTAGAAAAGCTTCCTCAGGATTTCGGCTTTCGCACCCTAAAAATTTCAGCTTCGAAACTTCGTAGAAAGTTATAGCGAAATGCCACGATGACCTCGTTTGGGAGCAGTCGAACCTAGAATCCAAAGCTCCGATACCAAATGTTGTGTAACCAAATTTCAAAAATAGAAGAAAAGAGATATCAACGCCTTAGAAATAAGCCACTTCGAGGGGGCAACCTCCAATACATTACATAAATGAACAATTCCCTGGATGATACAATTTCACAAAACCTCCTTTCTATATATAGGAGTCCATGGAGCCATAATGTAATCTCTAGTGGGCCCACAATGTAATCCTAGCCGACCTAACAATAATAATGTAAGGGCACAATAATAACAATATGGGGGTTACAGGGGTACAATAATAACAATAAGGGGGGCTACACTAACATAATAAGGGGCTACACTATTAATATAGGGGCTTAACAGTTTCTGACAATTGGATCATACTCTTCCACCATGGCATCTACCCATGCGGGATCCTCCACATTTTCCTCAAAAGAGGATGGCTCTGTCACGATACATTGACTCATGAGAGCCATGGATCCAATGTACCGATCAGGTGACTGTCTCTGTCTCTCGCCGTGATGTAGGTGCTCCTACCACCTTCTCTCGCATCTTTAGCCGCCGCTCAGCTTCCGTAGTGTGCTTCCACCCTCCGATGGTTGGCGCTCGCATGAGTGGTCTCTTCCACTCCATGAACCTCATCTTGTGGCTGATCCACATCCTCGAGACTCATCCTTAGGAACTAATAGCTCCTCGACCGCATGCAAGTGTGGCTTCCTCTCAAACGAACACTTCATGGCTTTCTCCTCATGAAATTTGATATCCCATCGCACAATGACCTTGCGACCGTCCGGCAAATACACACGATAGTTGTGGGGCGTATCGGTGTACCCCACAAATATCCCAACCTCTCGCGGTCGGCTCCAGACTTCTTCCCCGGCATCCTTCGTCACATGAATGTAAACAAAGTTAACCAAAAAATCCTCAAATGGGAAATATCGGGCCTCTTACTAGAAAACGCCTCCTCGGGTGTACTCATGCCAAGTATCCCGTGAGGACAACGGTTCCGCACATATACTTGCGCATTGCATGCCTCGGCCCACAAGTGTATGGGAAGGCCCCCGATCATGTAACATCGCTCGTGCGACACCCACAATCGTTCTGTTCTTCCGCTCGGCAACCCCATTCTGCTCGTGGGTTATGAGGTGCTATGAGCTCTCTTCGAATTCCTTCGCGCCGCAAAAGTCCTTGAATTTTGCCGGAGATGAATTCACCACCATTGTCGCTCCCTAAGAGCCTTCACCGCTTCCCCGATTCTTTCTCAACCAGTGCCTTGAACTCACAAAACTTTGAGTATGTCTCGCTCTTCTTCTGCATGAAGAAGATCCAGCACTTCCGAGAAAAATCATCAACAAATATCACATAGTACTCGTGCCTTGCTATCGAAGCTACCGAGAAAGGTCCACACACATCCGTGTGAATTCTCTCAAGGATCGTCGTGGCGCGACTATCCTTCTCGTGAAAGGTGGCTTTCACAAATTTTCCCAAGGTACATCCCTTGCACTAATCCGACTACGCAAGAGTACCCTTAGGAAGCCCGAGTAGAAATCGTCATGCAGATCTTCAAAGCTCCATGGTGAAGGTGGCCCAATCTCCGATGCCACAACTCGCCATCATCCCGGCTCACCACTCCTTCCGCCTTGCTTGCCATTGCCGTGCAACCATCTACCCGCAATTGATAAAGGTTCTTAACTCGAACCCCTATCCTCCGGGTCTCACCGCTTGCCTTACTATGCAGAAAGCCTTTCCCTCGCTAAAGACAACATCATATCCCTTGTCTTCTAACATGGCCACCGAGATAAGATTCTTCTTCAATCCCGGAACATGCATCACTTCCTTCAATACGAAGGGTTTACCGGACTCCCTCTCAAAGGAAATGGTACCGATACTGTCGCACTCGTATCTACCATCATCGCCCATCTCGATGTGCACTCCAAGATCTTTCTCATCCGGATCGGTAAACAAATCTTTATCTCCGATCATATGAAAAGATGCACCACTCGTCAAGAAACCACATTGAACCCATCACACTTGAGACCAAGCATGCGATTAGCGAAAAATCCATCTCAAACTGCGAGGCTAAGGCCTCTCCAGCTGCAGATCCAAAGCAACATCGCTTTATTTTTCTTCTTCTGTGGACAAGTAGTGGCGTAATGTCCATGTTGGTGATAGTGAAAACACTTCACCTTGGACATGTTCTCGCTTCTTGCCTTTCGCACCGGATTGAGAAGCTTTCTTGCTCTTCCCCTTCTTTGCTTTGGCAGCCAAAGCGCAATTTTCTTCATCGAGTTCTTTGATGAAGATCCGTCCCACGGTACTTCGCCTTATCTCCTCTTGCACAAGATCCGACCAAAGTCGCTCCCATCCCGGCAATTTCTCCCGACCATTGGCGTAGTCCCCGATAGGAATGCCAACTCTTCGAAGCCCAAGGAGAGCCAAGCTCACCAAGTCCTCGTCATCAACAGCCACCCCCCACACTTCCCGACTCATCCCCTCGCATTGGATGAACTTCGTGAGGTACTTGGGCATACTATCGCCTTTCTCCATTTTTATGTTCTCGAGTTTATCCTTGAGCGCGAACTTCCTCCGGTCGCTCTTGCTTTGGAATAGGTCTCGTCAACGCTTTCCACATCAAGAATGGAGAAGCCTTACCATGAAGGTCGGACACTATGTGATCCTTTACACCTTCCAAATCGAACTCTTCGACACTTTGTTGTCTTCTTTTGCCATGCGTCAAGTGCGGCAACGATTCCAGAAGCAGGTTTTGGAATTTCTGCATCTATGAACTCCTTCAACCCATTGTCATCTAACACCGCCTCCATCCTATCCTTCCATGCAATATAATTCAAGCTGCCCTCAAGGGCATACTCCAATCGCAATCCGTTGAAAGACATCTCAACTTCGACACCAAGAAAACACTGCTGCAAATTCGAATTCCACCAGCTCAAAACTCAACCACTTCAATGTTTTGCAATTGCTCCAATGATCAATATCGCTCCGATACCATGTAGAAATTTGAATAAGTGATATATTATTCACCGAGATTCTCATGATCACACACTATTTTAACTTCATGCACAACACAAAATCTCTTCTACCATTGATCATTAATTGTGGAAATAAAAAACAATCGCATGCGCATATTAAAACCATAAACAATCACACATATGAACACAATATTTCATGGGAAAGCTTAAAGTTGAAAACCCCCCAACTATCCGTATATTATATGTCATAGAGATCATGTAACAATCATTGCACAAAGCTCCTCACAAGCTCTCGAGTACAATCTCCAATCACTACACACTAAACAAGCTCGCATCTAGCAAAACACATGCTCCAATCTCCGCCACTCGTTAGCCTCGCCTCTCATCGCGCAATCCCCGATGAATATTGGCTCGATTGAGTTCGAATCCACCCTGGGTATGCATTCGCGCAATCTTCATTGGCCTCTCCATCAACGTGTGGTGCAAACTCATGCACCAATATAGTCACATTGCTCTTTCACCTATCTCTCCACTGGTCTCCACCGAAACCGTCCATGCATCGAAGTTAACTAATGTATTCTTTAGTTGATTAATGAGTTATTAATTAGTGAATTAATTAATAATTAATTCACACCACTCTCACTAGTGTATCAATCGCTAGACTAGATACAACTAGCTCAACTATGTTTAACTCGGGTTAAATTGAATACAACTCCACTAACTTCCTCAATCAACTCCACCAAACTCTCTCACATGAGTTCTAACTCAAGTCTTCATGCAATAGCTCCACTTAACCCTCAAGAATAACATAATTCCTTCTATCGCCTCTCGTGCCATATCCGTGCACTTAACTCGAAGTGCTCCAAGAGAATAAGATAATGTTTATAGTCCAAATATCATTAAGAGCTAATAATATTCGACATATCCATTTTTTAGATCGGCAATCTAAAAATAGATTCCGCCTAATATGTCTAAAAATAGAAGTCCATCTATTTTTTTCCAACTTGACCAACCATCCACAAATAGCATCCTGCAACTCATAGAACATGATCCATATGTCTAAAAATAGACATAGTCTAAAAACAGACTTTGCGCCAAAAAATAGCCAGTGGGCCCACTCGATGAAGGCGACTTCTTTCCACTAAGTTCATCATCTTGTTGCAATCTCAACAAGGAATGGGTGGCTTTATTGCGTTCAATGGTACTTAGCCTTTCCGGTATTGCAACTTTGAATGAATGCAAGCCTCTTTCCAACACGGATGTAGAAGTGGACTTCTTCAATAACATTCTTCACATTCAGGTTTGATAGCATGCCTTTCCTATCCAGTTCTTCCAATTTCCTTCCTTGTGCTGAAATTAGTCTAGATGTTGACCGGAGTTTGTTTACTTATGAGAAGCATAGGCGATCAAGAGCAATGACACGGTTTAGGAATATCCTGGATGCTGGAAATCTATCTGAGGTAAGATATAATGTTTGAGTCTGTATGATTTATATGTTTATATCTGTGGGTGACATTGGAGTGACAAATTGTTAGTCTTTGCTCTATCCTTTTCTCACCAGACCTTGCTGCAATGCATTGACATTTCTAGTGTATATGGAATGTTATGCAGGGAAATCTCATGCAAATATTTGTGCCACTCTTTATCAGTTTGTTGTTTGAGGCCAAAGGTGACAGGGAGGGAAATGTTGTGAATTCTTGCTTAGAAATCCTTGCTTGTATTGCTGGTCACATAAGATGGGACTCTTACTTCAATTTATTGATGAGAGCATTTCGAATGATGGCTTCCAAGGACGATAATAGCAATATACTTATACGTCCGATTTGTCTCTATACTAGATAAGTTTCATTTTATTGATGGAATGTCCTCGATCAGTAGAACCGAGAAAAACATGATATTCAAATAGAGATTGGTGAAACAACGGTTGATAATCCGGATATGGGATTGAGGAGGAATGGTGATAACAAAAATATTATCTCCCCCGAAATACAAGAACATTTGCAAAAGTGTGTTCTACCCGAGATAAATAAGTTGATGATATCTCACTCAAATGTGGTTAATATTTCAGTTTGTCGTGTTGCACCGAAGTTATTGAAACTTATGCCTTTGGAAACAATGGAATCGTAGCTTCCTCGTATTATACTGCAATATTGCAAATCTGTTCGAAGAGTCACCCTCATTCTGTAAGAGATGAGGCCGAGGCTTGCTTAGCCGCATGTGCCAAGGAATTAGGACCGCAGTATTTGCAGCTCATTGTAAAAAACACTACAGACAACATTAACAAGGGGATATGAATTGCATGTTTTAGGCTATACATTCAATTTCGTCCTATTGAAAGTTTCATCTTCCATGGACATTGGAGATATTGATTATTGTGTGCAACAGACTTCTAGAAGTTGCAGAAAAATGATATTATGGGAGAGGTTGCTCGAAGAAAAGGAAGTTGAAAAAATTTTCCTTTAAAATGAAGGAGACAAGGAGTACCAAATCTTTTGAAAGTTTGCAGTTAATTGCTCGCAGTATTACTTTCTCTACACATGCTAGTACATTGCTGGTACCTGTTAGACGCAATCTTCATAGAACACTTACACCAAAAAAAAATTTAAGATCGAGTCCATGCTACGCTATTTAGCAACCGGTCTTCAGGCTAATGCATCAGTAAAGTCGGATAGATTTGTTTGTTTTTGTATATGGATCGATTGATGATGGTATTGAGGAAGAAAAAGATGGGTAGGAAGACTGCTTTGTTTATTAAACTCCGGCCTAGCATCTTCAACATCATCGGACTCATATAAAAATTCAATGGAGGGACCCTGCGATGATAAGCTAGATACACCGAAATAGGTATCTAATTTTAGTGTTTGTACCGAGACTTCTTGAGAACCATCCGAAAAAAACTCAAAGTAGATAAGAGTGATCAATATTTAATAGCGATGTTAGACCCTTTTTATAGAACTACCGGGGACATCGTTCGAAATCTAAGTATGAAGGAGTTATATCACATTCGTGAAATGTCCGGCTTGTCTATTGAGACTTCCCCTTCCATCTATTGATATTCATAGTAGCAATATTACCTCCTCGCTTTTTTAATATGGTCCTAACATCGTGAAAGAGTGACGACCCCCTTAATGCGGTCTTCTCGTTAATTTACTTGTTATGCTTTTGAGACATGCAAATACAACCATCTCAAATGATCAATTAAAGATGCTTCTCCAATGCCCACTCTTTATCGATTTAGAGAGTATCTCAACTACCATTGCACTATCACTTTTGAAGGCAATTGTTAGGCGGAAGCTCATTGGTTCCGTATCCGTATGATTTGGTCACTAGAGTGGCACGCTTGATGGTAACTAGGCAAGCTCTTCCGATTCGCCGATAGCGTAGTCGCACTTCTTTTACAGCTTTCTTCTTGACTACCCTCTTGGTGCCAAGCGACCGCAACAACACTTGGATTTCTTAGTTGCAAACCTTAGGTAAGGAGTCATTAATTTACTACCAATCATCTAGTTTATTGTTATGTGTGTCAATATAAAAGTTTTCTTCTTCTAACTATGTTTGTTGCGGCTATGAACATACAAGTGAAAGTGGGAAGTCATGACTGAGATGTTGCATGTGATTATTCTGAAATTTCCAAGTAATGTGGTAGATGAGCAAGCAGAGACAATTTTTCCTACCTTTGGTGACTCACCCGGGTTAATGATAGTGACAATCAAGTTCGAGCCATGGTAGGAACAAGCTTTTGAAAGTTTTGATCGGATGTGTAAGTCGGCGACCATTGCAAAGGATGCCGGTATTCGACTCTTTCTTGGTATACGGGTGAGAAACAACAGCTATGGCGTCCAGTTTGCTCGAGTTTAGTGACTTTCTCTATTCTCTAAAAGTAATAATGTCGTAGAAACCATATTTTCTTTGATGGAATGTGGAGCACATTATCTTTAATCCCGCTTATAATATTGTGAATTTATAACCAACATTGCACCGTGGATCATCTCATAATAATTAGTTTGATACCATCTTCTTTTACCCGTGATCTATCCTTGCAATCATGCGTAGCCTCTATCGTGTACTTTTTGAAAAAAATATTTTCCAAATCGTGGGTTACTTCCCCTTGCCCTCGGAAACAGTGCCTTTATAAGACAATACAAAGTGTGAGTAATTCATGCAATAAGAAAAAGTACCATATCCAAGCCTCTATCGTGTACTTTTGAAAAAAATATTTTCCAAATCGAGTATTACTTCCCCTTGCTCGAATCAGGCCTTTATAAGACAATACGAAGTGTGAGTAATTCATGCAATAAGAAAAATACCATATCCAAGTCTACCACATGCTCAACGTCCATATTCTTGTTTAGGGTAAGCAAAAGCGTTGACTTCTTCTTACATCACACAAGCAAGGAATCCAAGAACATCTTCAAGCACTAATATCCATCTTCATGTCTCCTCTAGGTTTTGCATCACAAACCTTAGGTTGTGCTCCCTACATGTCTTCTTGAAAACATCTACGAAAATTGAAGAATTAATACATTAGTTGTAAATAATGACAAAGGCTTTCTTGTCCATTTATATAGAATATGTGAGATTGGCCACCATAAATCATGGACTACGTCCACACACGTAATCCTAAGCTAAGTCAATAAGGCAACCCTATATGTGTTGAGATTTTGTGTATTTGGGGTAGCATCAGTTGTGCTCTAGCTCCCAAATTTTGTGAAGGGACTAGAGTACACTTGATTTACAAGACCCAGAAATTGATTTGAGATATTTCATTTCGGCTTAGGAGATATTAAATTAATTATTTATTTTAATGTATTTCCTAAATTGAAACTTGGGGAACTTAAATAATTAAAGTGAATTTAATTAAACATGTGATGAAATTGTCTTAAGTCAAACAAATCAAGCTTTCTTTAATCCCTAGCCATTGATTCAAGATCTCGATCATGGCCATTGGTTTCCCAACGAGAAAAGTATAAAGGAAAGGCTTGGGATCATTTGTAAAGACAAACAAGAGGCGTAGCAATCGAAGCTAAGTTGAGATTCTAGGGTGGGTTTGCTAAGAATTCTCGGAAGTGTTTCTAGCTCGCAGAGAGGAGAATTTAGACCAAGGGGATGATCTAATCCCAGGGATTTAGAATCAAGCAAGAGGCAAGAGATCAACTCGCAGAGGCAGCAGGAGCGCGAGGGAGCAAAGCGAGGAAGAGCAACAACTATGCTACACAAGTGTTGTGCGATCCCTCAAGGACAACGTAATTTGTCGTAGGAAACCCTCGGGGGGTTACACGGGAGACCCTAAGGGGCGGCGTAGGGATTGCATCACCCAGTCTAGGGTAACGCAACCCTTTTCGGAGCAACACCGAGGATCATAGGGGCTTTAGGGGCAACGACCGTGGGTTTCTAGGCCCTAATTTTGGTCGAGTTTTCGTAAATCCCATTTGAGGGTGTGAATCGCCATTATTTTGGCCCTAGATCAGCCTAGTGAGTCAGTAGATCTATTATTTCTCCGTCGGGTTTTTCCGGATCTGGAACCCAGTGCTTGTATTCAAAAAAATCTTAATAATAAAACCCTCCACGACTGTAAGACCGGTTTTTCCGCATTGGGTTTTTCCGGGGACTATTTGTCCAAAAAATAACCGTTGCACTTTGTCTATGTGTGCGAGAACTTGTTCTAGATTTGGATTGGTGGAGATCCGTTATGTGTTTTGCTTCGATTAACTTGAATTTATTCAGCTTAATAACTTGTCTAAGTGGGAGGAGCATATCCGGATCAACAGAAATAATTTCAGATAAAGTGTAAAGATTCATAAATTTCCACATGGTATTGAAGCAATTGCAGTATCTAGAGGGGTCACCAACAAGAGACTGAAAGGTTCTAGTTGCGAGAAGCATCCGGAAAAGCAACGAAAACGCAGATTTGAAGGGTTGGCACAGCTTTTCGAGGCGAGATTCACATAGAGGGAAGGGTGACGCAGTCTAACGCCGTCTCCTAGCAAGCCCACGCAATTATTGCGCCGAGGCAGCTTAGAAACAACACTGGATTGGTCCGAAGTCGGCCACGGTGTGATGCGAGATCCGAATTTGTCGTATCCATAAAAGACCGAAGATTAGCTGTCGTAAATTCAAAAAGGTCGTCGGTGGGAGTTAAATTTTCCGAAGTTTTCGATTTTTAGCCTAAGCACAAGTGACAAAGAGCGGGAGGAGATCAGCTTCTCGTAGAGTTTCTAGCCAAAGAAACTTGAATTTTGATCATAGGATCAAAGAGAGATGAATCATGGTTGATTTGGCGAGATTTCCAAGGAGGGAAATCGCTTGTCGAGAGAGCAGAAGGTGCCCTGTTTTACCAAGGGGCCTTAGATCCATTTCTCTAGCAAAGAGAAAAGGAAGTTCCGACACATTTTCGAGCGAGATGGCTCCTCATGGACTGCGTGATCGGGGACAAGCCGGATGGCCTCTCAAACTTTTCGCTTTGGAAGGCAAGGATCCCGATAGTCCTTGAGGCATACAATCTTAGAGACCATGCGAGCAAACTCGGCCACACCGACAGATCCGGATCTCCTTCGAAGCATAAGGAGGGCCGCCAGGGCATGCCAAGTGACTCGATTATGGATGGAATCAAGGACGATATTGTACCACACTTAGCCGAGAATAAGACAACTAATGAGATGCGAAGGCCTTGATCTCCCTATATGAGGGAAAATCTGGTCCCAAAGGAAAGATGTTGTTGGAGACACGGATGAGGTCATTCATGATGGCCAAGGGAGAAGACATGGAGCATTTCCTCTTCAAACTGTAGTCGATCGTGAGATCGCTGATTGAACGCAGCGGGTGCTAAGGTGGAAGACGATGTGATGGTAAAGACTCGCCCTCAATGCGGTCACGGATGAATGGGAAACCTTTGTCCAAAGTATCTTGGGCAGAGAGCAGACCTCCCTGGATGATCCGAAAATGGAACTATTTGTAAATGTTGTGCAAAGTATCCATTTCCATTTAATTAAGTGTGTAAAGTATTCTCCATGTCTTGCAGAGTTAAACAAAGTGTTTTTGGTAATTGTTTCTGAGTTTATGTGTGATAATTTGTTATTTAAATTTACTATTTAATATATCACAATAGAAATACACAGCAAGAAAAATTCACCATAGCATAATACAACAAACTGATGATAGCTACATATGCATGTATCACGTGTACGACACTAGTACATACACTAATCAATTATGAAAAGAAACTCGGTGTAGAGTAATGAGTGAACTATTGAAGTATTGAGTAACTCCCTAACTCACCATAATATAATGAATGTATTAGTTATATCCCCTTGATCATCATTTTTTGGAGCCCTCCTCTTCATCATGGCACTTAGGACCCATTTTGGCCTTCCAAAGGCCCTTCTTACTGCATTATGCACTAGTTTGGCCCTCTTTGGATGGCTTATCATTCACTTTGGAGCGTATTTGGTGGGCTTATCACCAAATTTTTTTGTTATTTTGCACATTAAAGTAAATTTGGGGTCTCATTAGGCTAAATCAAACCCGTAAAGGCTCATATAAATAAAGGAAAACCTCATTTGTATTGATAATCATCACTTGACTTGGATTAGCTCTCTTGAAGAGATTTTCACACTTTTTCTCTTGGTTGTCTAATAGAGATCTCTTGATGCATTTCGATATTTTTTGGAGCTGAAATTTTGTTTTCTCTTGGAGCCATCTTCTTGATCTTGGATTGGATATATCTATTGTTATCTTGTAAGTAAATCTTTTTGAAGATTTCCTTTACATAAAAGATGTCTAATGTGCGGAAATTTTGTAACTAGATTTTTTCCTTTTTGTGCCCTAATTATTGAATATCATTGTAAAGGATTGTTAGATTGCAAATTTGTACATGTTACTCATTGATAACAAGTAGATGAATGTTCCTAGTGGAGTAGAACTTGTTTTCTTTCCATGAAAGTCCTGGAATCTTGGGTGGGTAAATGCTAGAGAGTGCTTGCTAGGGCATCCTTTTGTAGCTTCCTTGTAGACGATTTTGGCCAAGAATCACATACACTCCATAGCTCGAGAATAAGGCAACAATTCAAGTGAAATTGGTGATCACCCTCTTTACCTTTCTCTTTTTGTCCTAATTTTTTTTTCGTAACCCTAGATGATTAGCTAGGGCCTTATACGAATTGGATTAGAGGGGTGGCATTGAAAAACTGTTTGGATAGACTACCGCATTGTTGTCCTCTCTAGTGACCCTCAAATTTTGAGGCAATTCCCACGACTAGTTTGAGAGAAAACTCAAACGCTAGCTCAAACTTTGGAGTTGATTGAACATTTTGGGTTAGTGGCCTTTGAAGGTCATTTTTTCCATCAAAATTCAAGGAAATTCTCATCTCTCTTGACCTTCCTCTTCACTACGTAGGCCTATTGTGCTCTTTGGAGGGTCTCCTCCCACGATTGGTCATAAACCCTAGGTCTCGTGTGGTCCCATTCTGGCCTTGTCAAGGATAGCGATAATTTATTTAAAGGCACATAAGCATCATTCAAAGCTTCTTGAGAGGTCCTAGTCATCTTAGGAGCCTTGACCTTAAGGAATTCTTATCATCCTTGAATATCATTAGCCCTAGATCTATGTCTCCTCATAGGCCTTTCTTGGAGAGCCATCATAACTTGCCATTGTTCCTATCATTCAAGTGATTTCCCTCATAGCGAGACTCCTTCCATCGGTGAAAGTTCGTAAAGAGCAGGGGGACACTCGCTAATTTTTGTTAACCATGGTATGTTCTAGGCTTAGAGCAAATTTTCTTCAATCTTTCTTATTAGCCCAATTCAATTTCCTCGTTATGCAATCACATTAACATTGACAAGTAAATGCTGATAGAACATAAATAAATAACCGGAAAACAAGCGAAGACGAGGAAAACAAGCCAAGACAAGAGGACACAATAATTTGGCGGATGTCAAGGAAAAACCCCCAATGCGGGGAAAACCCTTTGATCAAATCTTCTTTAGTATTCTTCAAATTCAACAGAGAGAGAAAGTACACTTTTCAGCAGCTCAACAAGATGCGCTCGCCAGAGAAAAAGCAAAGTCAACATTGGTCAAACCACCAAAAAGTCTCCCAATGGAGCTCAGTCAAAAGCCACCAAACTCGACCTCTTTAAACAATCAAATTCAGCCCAAAACTGAGCACCAGGAAGTCATTCCTGATCCTAGACTGAAACAGTACCCCACTGGTACTCTTCCAATCAACTGAACTTCCAACCCAATATGCATCAATAAAACCATTCAACTTGACATCATTGTCACGAGTGTACTTCAATCCAAGCTCGACTGTTCCTCGAAGGTACATGAGAACATGTTTGGCTGCTAACCAATGTGCCCTTTACGGCCCACCATGAACTCGACTTAGTATTAACAACATACCGTATGTCCGGCCTTGTATTTACCGTATACACGAATGACCCTATGAGCCGTCTCCGCACAGCGTAGGATCAACTTCTCATCATCGCACGTGTCGATTTTCCTCCAGCTTGGTAATCATTGGAGTGGTCATGGGTCTACAATCCTCCATCCATCTCTTCTAATATTTGTAGCGTATTCTTTGACCAAGGAAGATCTCCCCATTCCGCCGCCAAACTTCCAACCCCGTAAAATAGTGCATCCGTCCTATATCCTTCATGTCATACTCTTCGCCCAAATTCTTCTGGTAATCCGTGATGAGCCTCGATGACCCCGTCAAGAATCGCATCATCCACATACAATACCGCATCAATGGCTCACTCCCTACTCTCGCATAGTAGAGATTGAGATCCGCATCACTCTGACGAATCCCATCTTCTCAGATAGCCGTCAACCCGACCATACTAGGCTATGGGAGTCATTTGCTTCTCACCATATAATGCTTTCTTCCAATCTCACACATGAGTTTTTCTCGATCATGTGTCTCAAAGCCCTCTCGGGTTGTTCTATATACACTTCTTCTTCTATCACACCATTCAAGCATGCCCCCTTGACATCCATTTGGTGAATTTCCATCCCATCGCACACAGCAGGGACATCACGACTCAATAGATGTGTATCTCGGCTACCGAGGCGAAGGTTTCTTCATAGTCTATTCCTTCCTTCGAGCATACCCCTTAGCCACGAACTCCGGCTTTAAATTTCGATGCCGCCGTCCGGAGCATGCTTGATCTGTAGATCCACCTCGGATCCTACAACATATCTCTCATGTGGTCTGGCGTACTACTTCCCGACATCATTTGGCAGTGATGGAACCGTACTCATCCACCATTGCATCAACCCATACCGGCCGAGTGCCTTCCCGAAACCGGACGATTCTCCGACTTGAGCAACCAAGGCTTGATACCTCTCGTCGCTATGCCTCGTGTTCTCTCTACTGCGGGATTTTCGACAAAATCTTCTCGCGATCCTTCGGAACCGTCAAAGTTCCCTCGCTCGTTCTTCCACTCGGTGGTGGGTGGATTTACCGGCTCTCCTTCTTGCAAATCCTCGGAGACCCATCCTTTGGATCACTATGCCCTGGAGAGGCAACTAAAGTTTTTGCCGCTCGGTTGCCGGGGCCGGACCGCAGGCTCTTCCTCCGATTGTGTAGCGTGCTGCAATTTCTCGTGATCTTCTCGAAGGCTTTCTCCTCCATAAATTTCTACATCTCTTCGCACCACTACTTTCTTGCTCTCGTGAACATAGATGCGGTAAGCCTTTTTCATTCTCGTTGTATCCTACTAAATATCCGCTGCTCATCTCCAATTTCTTCCTCTTCTCACCGGGTACATGACAAGAAGTTGTACCGTCGAAGATCCTAAAGTGACTTACTTTCAGGTTTGTTGCCAATGAAGACACTTTCCGGCGTGATCTTTCCCAAGGCAGAAGTGAGGAGTTCGTTATGAATGTAGACAACCGTATTACACGCTTCACCCCATAAGAATTTGGGCATGTCTTGGTCATACAACATAGCTCCGGGTTGCTTCAACAATAGTCCGATTCTTCCTTTCTCGCCACTCCATTCGTTTCGCATTATATGGAGCCGTCCATTCTCTTTTGATGCCTTCCTCAGAGCAAACCCAGTGAATCCTTTATCTATGAATTCACCTCCATTATCTTATCGCAATACCTTGATCCGCTTCCGTCGATTTTCCACCGAGCTTTGAACTCTTTAAATCGACTGAAGACTTCATCTTTGGTCTTCAAGAAGTAGATCCAAGTTTTCCGGAATGGTCATCAATGAAGGTGACAAAATATTTGGCACCACTAAGAGCTCTCATGGACATCGGCCCGCGCATATCCGAGTGTATTAGATCCAACACACCCTTGGGCCCTATTGTTGCTTCTCTAATATGCCGCCTTGGCATATTTCCCCCAATACACACCCCCTTGCAAACATCATCCCGCTTTGGTGCTCAACTCGGAACACCCGTGAGCGCTCTTTGGAGAGTTCTCAAGGCCCCATGATGCAAGTGCCCCATTCTTCTGATGCCATAGCTCATTCGGATCTCGTTTCATTTGTGTTGCTAACCAGGCCATCGGGGGAATCACGCCCAGCCTTGTACAACTTGTTTCTTCTACCTCGATTTGTGCCTTCTTCTTGAAATCGGGTAAGTTTGACATGACTCTATTGCCAATAAAGTAGATGTCATATCTCGATTTTAAAGTTGTGACACCGAGAGTAGATTCATCCCCAACCCCCGGCACATAACCCAATGTGGGAAAACCTGCAACAAATGAGGGTTTTATTAATTCTTCAACAAATATATCTTTATAGGGAAAAATATTTGCAGATAAATTCTGAACCACCCGAGATCGAATACCCAAATTACTCGACAACTTTCTCGATACCCGCAATGCCCCGCAAGCCTCCGTGTCACCGCGTGATTCTCCGCACGCTCCCAACGATGGAATGCGTGAACTGTGAGACCGCATGGGGTCTCCGCGTCAGAGCCCCAAGCTACCTTCGCTGACCTCTCGTTGCTCTCCAACCCCGATCTTGATCACCCTCACCCCCGACCTCCTCCCCGCTTTCGCAACTCTTCTCGCCTTGCAACTCTCCCACCGAAATTGAATTCTACACTGTAATGGATCTCCTTCGGTACCGAGTGTGTGTCCTGGCTTATTCTTCAAAATGACCCTCAAGCCTTCTTTTATAGTCTTCCTCGTTGGAGAACCAACATCCCGTATTAAAATATTAATCAATGGCTAAGGTTAAATCTTGACTTGATCCATGGTTTCTAGAAGATTCTACACTCGACTTATTAATTCCCTTTAATTATTTCCTTCCTAAGTTTGGACTTAGGTCTCCATTAAAAATAATTAATTATTTTAATAAGTCTTGAATCGAGTGGAATTTCCACAACCGTTTTTGTCTTTCTTTGGAATGCTGCTGTCCAAGCCTTCCTACAAATTTTGAGACTTGGAACACTTCCGGATGCTACATAACTCAACAAAGTAAAGGCCGTAGGCATAAGGTGTTCTTGGGCTGCATTTTGATGTGATTCAAGTGTGGTCTTCCTCCATAAAGCAAGCCGCAATTCTTCCAAGTGTGGGACAGGTAGGCCGCAGACATATCTCCTGGGTAGAGGGCCGTAAGGCCGAAAGAATACTTCAAAGTTAGCCGCAAACCTTATCTTCCTTGAAATAGGAAGCCGTGAGAGCTTATTTGGGGTTGATAATTTCCTGCACGACAAAGAATTGTGGACAAAATTAAGTGGAGGTAAACCGTAGCCGTGAGAGAAGGTTTGGACATGGAGGAAGGGTGTTGGTGCATGTTGATTTTTGTAGCATCGAAAGTGTTACAAGTCTCAAAAATTTGTAAGGATGCTCGGACATCGCAGATTCCAAAGAACCCATAAAACTCAGTGCTTGTGGAAATTCCACTCGATTCATGTTCTATTAAACTAATTAATTATTTTAATGGAGACCCTAAGTATAAACTTAGGGAAATTTAATAATTAATGGATATTAATAAAACAGAGTGTGAATCTTCTAGAGAAGGAAGATCAAGTCAAGTTTTAATCTAGCCATTGATTAAACTTAACTGGGTCGTTGATTGTAATATTCCCATTTTTTGGTATCATCCATGACAGGGCTAGGAGGGACTTCCAGGTTAGGAGCAGACAGCGTCACATGTACAGATTGGTGCTATCGTTGGCTCTGGAGCTTTTCGGAGTAATTTTGAGGAGTTCCCATGGTGTCTCTAAGCATTCGCTTGATATATTCCATCATCCGAGTAGTTTGGCTTTCGTTCCGATGCATTCCGATAACTTTCGGAATTTTGAGTTATTTACGGCTGAAATTTAAATTGATTATGCTCAAGGTGGCATTCCGAAGGAATACACGATGGAACACCTTAGTGTAATAGCTCATTGGAACCGGGACGAGGAGACCTACACGATGGGACAGTGAGACGAGATTTCAAGGACCGAGGAGGCGCGTAGCCGATTTACTCCTTTCTCGCATTAAAAGGGAATATTTTTATAATATTTTAATAAAAAGGGAAAAAGTGCTCCATAAATAAAATAATAATAAAATAATGCTCTAGAAGGCTCCCAAGGGATCTATAAAGGAAGGGAGGAGACCATTGGGAGACATCTTTGGAGTAGATCATTTGCTTGTATATGAGAGGTTTGAGGACGTGGTTCTCTACTTCATGCGCAGAGCCCCAGACTCGAAACCCCTGGGTGATTTGGGAGTATTGGATGGAAACCAATACTTTTGAGGAGACTTCACTTAGGAGTTTCAGCGTAGCTTCGTAGTTTGCATGAGGATCATTCGATCTTCAACTTGGGCTTCATCATTTCAAGTGGGTTCGTGTCACCGTTGCCTATGAGGGAGAGTGCAAATAGCTTCGCCTTTGTGGCCGCACTGCCTTGCCAGCCTTATCTTTGGTGGCCAGCTTTTCTATCTCAGCCTCTTCTGGGTCGTATCTATATGTAAACCCCTATTTATTATCTATAATAAAAGTCGAGATTTTTTCTTCTGTTCTATATGGTATTGGATTGGCAGTGTCTTGTCTTTTAATTTTACATGGCAATCTTCCGTTGAATGAATGATTAGTTTTTACTAGCAAATTGTGGTATTCAATATTTTTTCGCATTTTAGTTAAAATATCCCATCCGGGATATTACATTGATTCATCAATGAGAAAATTATAAAAGAAATCTTGAGGGTCATTTTGGAAATGTAAGCCAAGCATACACTTAGTAACCCAAAGGAAGTCGATTATGAAGGAATAGAATTCGATTTCAGAGTGAGATTCTGTGCGAGAGCAGAGGAGGCAGTTCATCATCAAGGATGTGGGTCTAGGAAAGAAGGACGCTAAGGCTCTGAGATGGTAACACAAAGAGCTCACGCAGTAGACACAGCTTTGCTGGTTCTCTACGTATGTACACGCAAGGACGCAGAGGAGCCGTGAGTCTCTCTGTGTCGTGTAAAGTCCCTCTAGAGGGTTCGTGAGAATTTATCTCGTGTGTTTTCCAATCAAGTCTCGCGCCTTTTCCTTGTAAAGAATTTCATTGTCAAGAATAATATATAGACCCTCATCCGCTCGCACCGCTACCGCATTGGGTTTTTTTTGTGGGGTAATTGTTCAAAAATAATTGTGTCTATGTGATTGACTCTTATGCTTGTATTTCTTTTTGTTCGTTCGTGCATATACTTGAGTGATAGCCGTAGTAGTATTTATTTTCAAATTTACTTTAGGAAGATTTATGTAAATAACTTATTGAAAATAATAAGTAGGAGAAATAAATCTATCACCTGAGGTGTTTTTCCGCATTAAAATTTTCACATGGTATCGCAGCAAAGATGAGTAACAAGAGTAGAGAACCGATGATGGAATGAAGTTCGTACGTTGCTGCAACAAAGAACTCAAGGGTTCACACAATTCTCCCGCGAGAAAAGGGAAAGCATGAAAGAGCGATGGATCACAACGTTTTTGTTCGGCATCCAGATTGGAAGAAGAATTTTCTGTGTGTGAAGCTCCTCTTCTCCCCGAGATCCGGTATATTGACAGTAGGGCCTCGTTCACATGAAGGGAGTACGAGAATGTTTCTCAAGCTACCAAGAAGAGCGTATGAATTTTAAAATAACCATGGGCAATAAGGTGAAATGTACCCATTTTGGAAGATGTACCGTAGTTTTTCAAACGTAAGCCGGTAATAAGCTTCGAGCCACCAATGTGCCGCATGTGCCTAGTTTGGGGATGAACTACTCTCTTTGTGTCGCAACTTCAAAACAAGGGTTATTACATTTACTTCATTGGCAAAAGAGTATGCGTCAAACACTGGTTGGAAGAAGGCGGCACAAATCAGAGTCAGGAGAAATAAACTCTATAAGTTACATCTCGAATCACCAATGGCGCTGATAGGCAACACTGATTAGAAGGATTTGAGCAAACTATGGCATAGGAGAATGGGGCACTTACACCATGGGGCGTTAAGAAGGCTCAAGAAGACTATCACGAGGGTTCTAGAATTGAGCACCAAGCGAGATGATATCTGCAGAGGGTGCGTATTGGAGAAGTATGCCAAGGCAGCATACCATAAAAGCAATTAGGGCTAAGAGTGTGCATTGGGCTAAACACACTCTGACATCCTGCACCAATGTCCACCAAAATTCTTAGTGGTGCTGACTATTTCGTCACCTTTATTGATGACCATTCCAAGAAGACTTGGATCTACTTTCGAAGACCAAGGACGAAGTCTGGACGATTCAAGGAGTTTAAAGCTCGTAGAGAATTTGACAGAAAGCAGATAAAGACACCGCGATCGACATTGGCGAAGAATACATCAATAAAGAATTCATAGAGTTCTCGCGCAAGGGAAGGCATCGAAGAGAGTGGACCACTCCGTCATAATCCAGCATAATGGAATTGAAGAGAGAAATAATATAACTATTGTCAAGGTCGCAAGGGCAATTTTTGTATGATCAAGACATGCCCAAATTCCTATGGGCTGAAGTTTGTAATACAACCGTCTATCTACGTAATGATTCCTCATAATGCATTGGGTAAGATCACCCCAAAAAGTGTCTTCTACCGGGTAGGAAGCCAAAAGGTGAGCCACTTTAGGATCTTTGGCAATGCGACATACCGCCATGTGCTCAAGAGAAGAGGAAGAAACTGGATACGACCGTGGAAAAGGGATATTTGGTGGGTTATACCCGCGAATGCAAAGACTTACCGCATTTACATTCCCGAGAGTAGGAAGATTGTAGTACGGACGAGATGTGAAATTCATGGAGGAAAGGGCCTTTAGGAAATCTCGGGAGATGCCTTTCGCTACGTTAGGCTCGAGGAGGATTCTTTGGTCCAACCACAACGACTCCGTGGAGGGTAATACGAGTGCCTCTAAGGCATGGGGATCTAAGGGATACATCTCCCGAGGAGTTGCCAGAACGAGAGCAGTAGATCCACCCACTACTAGTGGTAGGATGAGCAAGGAATTACAACAAATTCCCGAGGGACGCAGAGGAGTTTGTCGTGAGCTCCCATAAATGTGAGGAGGCAACATGGGCAATCCGAAAGGTGTACCAAGCCTTGGTAGCCTGTGCTCTGGGAACCCTCTAGTTTTCGAGGAGGCATGGCCGCATCGTGTATGGGTAGAGATGCGATGGTGGAAGAATAAAACTCCACCATGACAAATGATGTCCGGGAAGTGGTTCCTAGGCCTCTCGACATATCGCTTGTGGGTTTGAGATGGATCTACAAGATCAAATATGTCAGAGATGGCAACATCGAGAAATTTAAAGCCAGGTTTGTGGCTAAGGGTTATGCTCGAAGGAAGGGATATACTATGAAGAAACTTTTTCCCCGTGACCCCGATATACTTCTATTAGATCCGTGATATCCCTTTGCCTCACGTATGGATGGGAGATTCACTAGATGGATGTCAAGACTGCATTCTTGAATGGGGTGATAGAGGAAGAAGTATATATTGAACAACCAGAGGGCTTTGAGATGCATGAGCAGAAAATTCATGTGTGCAAGCTCAAGAACACCTTTTATGGATTGAAGCAAGTCCCTAGAGCTTGGTATGGTTGAATTGACAATTACTTGCGTAGACGGGATTTGTCAAGAGTGCCACAGATCCCAATCTCTACTATTTCGGGCTGGAAGTTTGGCGAGAGTAGGAGTGAGATCTTCCTTGGTTAAGGAAGGTATACTACTGTAAATTCTCGAAGAAATTTCAGATGGAGGACTATAGACCCATGGCTACTCCAATGATTACCAACTAGAAGAAAATTGACACATCCGAAGACGATAAGGTCGGCCCTACCTCGTATAGGCGGCTCATAGGGATCTCGATGTATCCGGTCAATACGAGGCCGTAAATTTGTTAAGCCTTGTCAACACTCTCAGTCGCCCATGGTGCAGAACCGAGGAGGGCTCATTGGGCAGCAATCAAACATGTTCTCGTGATATCTTCAAGGAACAATCGAGCTTGGATTGAAATACACTCGAAGCAATGACATCAAAGTTGAGTGGGTTCCCTCGTTGTAGACCGGGGTTGGGAGCCTAGTATATCGGAAAAAGTACCTGGTGGGTACCGTTTTTAGTGTTGGATTAGGAATGACCTAGTGCAGCAAGAAACATAAATCCGTGGCTCCGAGCTCAGCAGTACCGAATATATGGCAGCAAGCACGACTTTGTGTGAGGCCATATGGCTTCGGAAATTGCGTGTGAAATTACTCAAGGAAAATATAGAGGCGACCAACATTCTATGTGGTAATCGTAGTTGCATCAAGCTCTCGAAAATCCCGTGTTTCATGATTGGTCGAAGCACATTGACATCAGGTGTCACTTCATAAGAGATCGTGTCCAACGAGGAGCCGCACAATTGCAGTACACTCCAATAGGAGAACAAGTGGCGGATATCCTCGCGAAATCTCCGGGAAAGACAAAGTTTGTCTATTTCGAGAGAAAAAGATGGGGATGATCAAGAATCCATTTTAGTAGGTGTGAATGGATAGGTTCAGATTCAAAGGGAGCCGCAAGCACAAATGAGGGCAGTTGACAATGACAATGTCATGGGAAAGAGTGCAAGAGTGTAGAAATTTCAACCCCCGCCTCCAATTATGCAGCTTTTCCTTATCACTCCATGCATATAGTTTTAAATATGAACATGACATAAATATTAAAATCTAGAAATGACCGAAATTTTTGAAAATACAAATTTGGAGATTTTTATATCGTTGGAAAATGCGTAAATAAAACACAATAAAATATGACAACCACACGTAAAATAACACAATGATTTTTGTCAATGTGACCCCGGAAAAACCCCTTACAACTCTTTGCGGAAAACCATTTTGAAAGCTCTTCTTTATTTCTGAAAATGTTGTTACAAAGAAATTGAAAAACACAAGAAAATTCCAGCAACCACAAATACGTAGTTATCTCGATTTCCATGGTTGAACTCGCCTTGGAAAATGTGCCAATCAACAAACTTACAAAACATAAATTTTACAACATTAAAAGAAATCAGTACGACCGCCTGTAAACAAAGCCGTGAACAAGTCGTACTGAATCGTACGCATTTGTATAGCAACCCTCTTGAAATCTCGCCCCGAAACCGCCTCAAAATCCGCACCGAAAGCTACCGTCCTTTTTTCTCAAAATTTGTGCCAAAATATCAACTGTACTTCTCCTTGATTTTCGTGCCTAGAATCGCCTTGCACTCGTGCTAAATGCCGCCGTACTCTCTCCTTGATTTTTGTGCCTCCCTTTCTCGCAATCGTGCCTCTCTCTGCCGTACGGATTCTCGCCTTTGGATTTGTGCCAATAATGCTCGTCGTACGGATTTGCTGAAGTCTCCTTGCTGCCCTCCTTCATCTTCTCACTGCTCATAAATTTTCTCCTTGCTCTCCTTCTCTTTATCTCAATAGCTCATGAAAGATAGAATTGATGTTTTCCTCTTCTCCTCTCCTTTTACCCTAAGTGACCTTTTGGGTAACCCTAAGATCTAATGGATGATATTCATTTAGATTTAGGGATGAGAATAAATGTGCATTTAATTCTCACTTTCTATTTTTTTAACTCACCCACTTAAATAAAGACCCACTTAGCCTTTTATTTCCATGGTCACTTTTTTCACTTTCTAATTTTTCATTGACTTTAATAAAGTCACTTTAAAATTAGAATGTAACTTTATCACTTATAAAGTCACTTTAAAATTATATTTGACTTTACCACTTATAAAGTCACTTTAGGAGAAAAGTACAAATAAATTTGGACACTTTTCCCTAGGCCAAAGATCAAAGCCTTAGGGAACCACTTGTTCTCTGGTGCCCAAATTTTAACACAGAGGGCAAAAATGCAGCAGATGAGGGGCAACAACTAGGCATCAACAACGCATAGGATGCTTCAAGACCAAAGTAACAAAAATCGCGATCGGGAAAAAATCGCCGAGGGGAAAAAATTGGAAAAAATCGTAAAAATCGGGAAAAAATCGGCACATACAAAAATATTCATTTTTTTTCAATTTTTTTAATATCTAAAGCATCTACAAGATAAAAATAAATGTATTGACACATAAATATGAAAAAAACTAATATATAAGATGTGTAATATCATGTCTAGTGCTACATCACACATAAAACTAAATCTTGTCCCGAATACTAAGTCCCGAGTCTCAAGAGTCAACTCGCCCTCAAAATATCAACGAAAAAATATAATAATGTATCTCATATCATGAGTCATAATGTCATATACAAAGGAATGTCAATGCACCATATAAACTATGGTCCTATACTATTGATTTCCTCCTCGCCCCTCTTGCGAGAAAATACAACATGCCTTTGCCTTTCTCTCTAGATGAAGAAGTCAAGTGAGTGGCAATGGGCTCCGTCGTGCTCTAGAAGTAAAAAATGAAGCACCGGGAGATGGGAACTCGAACCACTAGGAGCTAAAGGAGTGCGTACCCACGTCCCTCTACCGGTAGTAGTGGTAGGTGGTGTCACCTCCTCCTCTCGCTCCTCCTCCTCCCGTTGCCGCCGCTCGCTCCTCCTCGTCCTCCTCCTTTTCTCCTCCCCTCCACTACCTCCTACTCTATCCAATTAGGGGCGACTCCATGACAGCCTCTCACCCTCAACCTCCATTCAACAGGGTGTCAATCGCATCTAAAGAGATGGCCTCCATATCGTGGGTCCTCTCAAGTTGTCTCACCCACAATCTAAGATTGTAGTAGACGTAAACCATGTCATTGAGCCGTCGACCCTCCAACCTCGTACAAGGGTCATAAATTAATAAATTAAATATTTAAAAAAAATATTTAATAAATTCAAAAAATCAGCTTGAGATATGTTAAGTTTTTTTTACTCACTGCACTTTTTTGGTGTGTATTTTTTCAAATACACTCCGAGCTTGCGCTCGCATCCCGAAGCACTACATGTTTGGTCGAGTATTCTAATGGCAAGTTTTTGGAGTTTTGGTAATCGCCAATCGTAGCTCCTCCACCATGCATCTACAAGTTACAAGTTACAACAAATAAGATAAACTTATAAAGTTACAAACATAAGAAAATTTTTAAAATAATGAAAATCTTACCCGGCATTTTAGCAAAGCCCTATCCTCGGACGCACCATGTCGAAAGCTCAAGGTGCCACCCGCCATTCCGTATACCTCCATCTCTTTGGATATCTCTCAACGTCCGATGGAGTTGGCACCATCTTCTGAACACAACCGAAAAAGCCATCCATGACCCCAAGCATCAAATAGAAAACCACATGAATAAGCAAATGCGTGTTCGTGAAGAGCCCTCGCTGAGCATGAATGGGACGATGGAGTGTGTTGTTCCATCGATCATCAATCACTTCCCATAAAAGAATTTGTCTGTCTCGAAACCCCTCATCACCCTTATCATCATAATAGTCGCGAACAGCCTTCTTTGGCCCTATCCATGGCCTCATACAAGTAGCCCATCACGGGCTTCTCTCCATCCACCAATCTAAGAACCTTTACCAAAGGTTTCACTAATGCCTAGCACACCTCTTCCACTGCAAAATCGCAAACTTTCCCCGATATGACACGAACTCCCTGTGACACCGTCCCTTTGATTTGCGACCGATAGTCAAAGCACGCCACCTCATCCGAAAGAAACATTCTCTTCAATTCTACTTAGAATTCAAGAGGGATTGAAGAGAGATGAAAGTAGTGGCAAATCGTGTAATAGCAGAGCCGCACCAACTCCTTATTGTTGGTGAATGTCCTCATCAAATGAAGCACAGCATCCATGGTTATATATAAATTTTGTGATTCTCTTTGATGATTCTACAATATCACCGACAAAATCAAGCTTTCCGATGTCCTCCAACATCAAATCAAGGCAATGTGCAAGCACAAGGTGTCCAAAATATGCTCGGATACCTCTCCATAAGCATCTTGCCAAAGAAAAACATAGTTTGTAGCGTTGTTCGTTATGATTTGGACAACATTTGCGCTCAACCTCCATAATGAACACATCTAATAAATCACATAATAATCTTGCATCTTTGACATGTGCGGATGCATCATCGTATTTCATAAACATTGTCCCCTTGGGACAACCGACCAAGAAGTTAATAAGGGTCCTACCCCTTTGATCATCCAACCATTTGACATCACAAAGTGCATCCCTGTGACTTCCCATGATGCCCTTAACTCTTCCAATCTCTTTAGCGATGCCTACCTTTCTCATTTTGCGAATGCGCTCTTTACAGGTCATTCTCCCTCGAAGGGGCTTTGTATCCGGGCCAACAACGACGATAACATCAATCGCAGCTTTCGATAAAATGGATTGGTCCTGGCAACATTGAAAGGAATATCACTCCAAAGAAACAAGTTTTTCTCCCAACAACTTATCAGTTTTCTTCTTCCTTCTCCTTTCTTTTAAGAAAGGAGAAGATAGATGGCCGTGCCCTGTGAGTGGTTCTAGGAACAAAAAATGAGGAGGCGACTACGGGGCCGCTCGTAGAAGAGACTGATGCCGAAGAGCCACTAGCACTCTCACGCTCAACTCCAAACCCCGATATTTGACTTTTCAGGAGCCGCTTTGCCGAGTTTAGTGGTTTCTATTTCTCCCAATGAGTTCATGGCTCTTTTGATTATTTCGAATTGGTGTTTTGCTAAAGGGCCTACTTCGCTGCCCGTGAATTTGTGCCAAGTGGTATTTCAACTCGTATATCCCCCCGTCATGTGTTGACCACATAATTTGCAAGTCAAGTTTGATCGGTCAAACCCCCATCAAAGTTCACCAAATTCCCATAAAGGATCTAATTTCTTGGCATGTTGGAAACTTTGAAGTTTGAACTTTGAATGTTGAAATTTGAACCTAGGCACAAGAAAAATTGCAGCTTAAAAAAATAAAATAAAATAAAATTACAATTTTACATACAACATTTTGATTTTTTTCACAAAAAAAAACCCTCAACTCAATGCAAAAATAATGGGAAAAAATAGATGTTGAAACACAAGAAAAAATAATGGAAAGAAACTAAAAGCACAAGAAGAAATATAAAAAAACAAAATTTAACAAACAATTTTTTGCATTTTTGACCAAAATAAACCCTCTCCTCTCAATAAAAAATAAAATAAAAAAAATAACACAACCAAATGCAATCACAAATGATGAAAAATACATGGGTAATAGAAACCCATGGAAGAACAAGAAAAACAGGGTCAAACTTGATGCCCATACCTGGGAAAAACGTTTTGCCTGAAAACACTTGGTCCAAATTCGATTTTTGTTCGCTTGGATTGCAAGAAGTTCTTCACTTTTGTCCAATCTTGGGCTTGTAAATCACGTATCTCCCTCCTTGGCTCTCCTCCTTCCCTCCTTGGCTCTCATAAGCAAGTCTCCGTCCAACTAAAAAATGACAAACAAAAAACCAAAAATCGCATTATAAAGTCGTTGTCCGATGCTGCCAAGATTTTTACCGGTCGACTCGCGATTTTTTCGCGATAACGATTTTTTCAAAAAATCGTTCAAAAAATCGCCGATAAAATCGGCAGCCCGAAAAACTCGCGATGTTTGTTACACTGTTCAAGACAGAGCAACATGCAACAGGCATATTGTTAGAACACTTTCCTTGCTAAGAGGGGGAGTGTTGATTTTTGTAGCATCAAAAAGTGTTCCAAGTCTCAAAATTTGTAAGGAGGCTTGGACATCGATATTCCAAAGAACCTAGAAAACCATTTTTAGACATTCCACTTTAGCCCATGTTCTATTAAAATAATTAATTATTTTAATGGAGATGCTAAGTCTAAACTTAGGGAAATTAAATAATAAGTGGGTATTAATAAAACAAAGTGTGAATCTTCTAGACAACGAAGATCAAGTCAGTTTTCTTTATCTTAGCCATTGATTAGACTTCTAATCACGTGCCGTTGATTCATCAATGAGAAGATTATAAAAGAAGGCTTGAGGGTCATTTGGAAAGTAAGTCGGCATACACTCGCAATGAAGGAAGTCGATTATGAAAGAATATAATTCGATCTTCGTGAGGGAGAGTGTGCGGGGAGAGGAAGCAGAGGGCATCAACGAAAGTGACGGGGTCGAGGAAAGGACGTGAAAAGGGCCGGAGAAGGCGAATACGTAACAACAACGCAGAGCTCACACACGCTCTACATGAGAGAGACACATAGAGGGACTAAAGAGAGGAGATGTGAGTCTCCCAGGGTGTCGAAATTCTCCGGAGGGTTTGTGAGAATTTATCTCGGTGTGTTTTCCAATCAAGTCTGTCTATCTTTTCCCTTGTAAAGAATTTCATTTGCTCGAAGAATAATATATAAACACTCATCTCATCTGCACCGGTTTTCCCGCATTGGGTTTTTACGGACAATTGTCCAAAAATAATTGTGTCTATGTGATTGACTCTTATGCTTGTATTTCATACTCGTTTTGTTCTCTCGTATATACTTGAGTGATATTTGTAGTGGTATTTATTTTGAAATTTACCGGAATATTTCTATAAATAACTTATTGTAAATAATAAGTAGGACAAATAAATCTATCATCTGTAGAAGTATTTTTCAAGATTGAAATTTTCACTATGCAATGTGTCAACAACCCTAACCAAGTTGTTACAAACCTACAAAAACTACAACAACCTATGGAGAAGCAAGGTATGTGTTTATAATGGTTTTGTGATGAGATAGATTGCTTGTTGGATGGTCCATGTGTGGACAAATTTATTGCGACTTGCGAGAGCCAATTGGAAGGCTTAACGTGGTGGTTAGAAGCCTTTCCTTGAAGAATATTTCACAATGGAGTTATTAGGCACTTAGTGGTTGGTGGAGGGCAACAAGAATGTGACCAAAGTAGCCCCGATCGGCGTGACAAGAAGGATATTGACGAGCTTGTGCGTGGGGTGAAGAATTTGAGTCTAATGTGTAGCTCTTTGATGGACCCGAAAGAAGCTACTAGATTGGCAGACTGGAGCTAGGTGTTGGTCAACCTAGAAGAGCAGATTGATCAAACCATGTTCATTGTAGTAGAGGCGACTTGCAAAAGTGTTGATAGGTGGCAACCCTCCCGGAGACTCTATGTCTTGTCTCTTAATGAACTAAAGGGCAGCTAGAGAGCAGAACATGAGTGAAGGACCGACAAGACGAGATACAGCATAGAGACTACAATGAGTTTGTTAGTGTATCTTATATTCTTGTACTTGTGGATAATTGAGGGTCATTATCCCTTGTATGGGAAGCCCTAGACTGTTGTATTATTTGGTTGGTTTAATATAAGAAAGATTGGGGTGTTGTACATAATACATATTTGTCCAATATTTTGTAAAAAGTTGTCTATACTTGTGCATGTGTGATTTACTGCTTTATATTTCTCCGTTGTGCAAAGTAGCTTCATTGAGATTCTTGGTTTGGTAGCGTTGAAGATTCTAAGATTCTATCATAGACCCAAGATCATAGAAATTAAACCACCGCCTCCGGAAAATTATTTTGGCCTCCTTCGTAAATTATTCCTTGCAATATGGAGCCCAATCTCGCTCCGAAACAACCAAATTGAACTCGCTTCTTCTTGGCCTCTCGTGTGTTCTCTAGCTCGTGCGCTTGTTGGAATAACTACCAAACCGTGGAGAATTTCCTTCCGGAAATTCTCTCCGACGATCCTTTTGCCGACTTTGCCTCCCCGAGCTCGCGTCGAGCCGAATCATCGCTTCCCGCAAATTGAACTTTCCGGAGACTCGTCCGTCTTCCTCTTGTGCTCAAATATATTCTCTTCATCCCCATTGACTTGCTCTTATAATCTCTAGTTGGCTCACAAACGACCATGATTAAATACTCATCAATGGCTAAGATCATCTCAATCTCAATCCGTGTGAGTTTCTAGAGCTTTCTCACCTTTCCTTAATTAATTACTGTTAATTAACCAATTTTCCTAAGTTAGGCTTAGGAAAAATTTAAACGAAGTCTAATTAATTTAATTAAGGCGTTTCACAAGTCTATCTCGTGAAACCTTTTCTAGGTTTTGAAGATCTCGTGTTCCTTAGTATCTTAGACACAAATCAAGACTAGAACATTTGTCCGATGCTACAAAAACTAACATCTGGCAGAGATATGAAAGCACCAAGAAGAACGAAGAAAAGTTTATGGCAAGAGGATTCTCCCAAGCCAAAGCAAAAAATCAGCTTTGAGTGATTGTGTCTACAAAGGCGGAGAAATGGATAAAGACATATAGTATCATGCCGTATGACAAGAAGAGCTTCCAGCTTAAGATGGAACAAACAAGCTAGCAAGCTCAAAGGATGTCATGATGAAGGAAAGTATGTTGAAGACTTGAAGGGAAGTTAGTGGTGACTATCAAATTGATCTACAAGATCTAACTTGCACCAGATGGCCAGAGGGAGAGGATCATGAGAAGCATTTGCTCAAATTGCTAGATGGAGTAGCGATGATAAGAAGATTTGGAAGTCAAGCTCTGCTTCAACGTAAAACAACTATGGTAATGGTTCTAGTGAAGGAAGTAGCTGCGTGAATATACGTATTTAGATTGGGCAAAGAAAGTGCTGAAGCATAAATGAAGAACACTTCAAGATGATGATTCAACTTTGATTTTTGCTTGGGCAAGAAGAAAACATATGTTGCACTTAGGATTGTAGGAGCTAAGTATGAGCCTGCTTTGTTTGGCGACCTGTGAAGTAGTATGGCTTCAATAACTACTTGAAGGATTGTGCAGAGACCCTACCATGATGATAGGTCAAAGCACTTACTAAGAGTCCGAGACATGGTATAGAAGGGAGTAGTGAGGCTCACAATGAGCTTCTGATCCTAGGGCGAAGTTTGTACACTTCCAACGGGCAAGCTTGTGGAGTTTGTATACTCTCAAGGACAAGCTTGTGGAGTTTGTATACTTCAGGGAAAAGCTATAGTGGTTGAGAATATTTTCTCGATTAGAGGGAGTGGTGATGTTGTTGCATCAAGGTTCAAACATTTTGCCTAGGTCAGAATATATGCATGTGTCAAAGTATCTACCAAGGGCCACAAAAATGGCTAGGGAAAATGGCCTAGGCAACATCAAGGCCCAAAGTGCTCCTTAGGTGGGCTATGAGTGCCTCTAGCATCTGGGCAAGAGAGTTACGCATTCAATTAACATGCTAGAATGGTAATAGCCTAGGGTTTCACCATAGGTCACAAGTGTTGACTAGGTTCCAAGTGACGACTTGGATAATTGGTGAATAACTACAAGTGACGACTTGTTTAGCATGATTCTCGATGTAGGATGCTTTCCACAGTGTAGTGGATTGACACATCAACATAACTAGCTCATTAAGGACATACATTCTGCCATGTGTCAAGTGTGTTGACCGGAATTAGGGAGAATGTTTTGATAGGGATAGTCATTCTCTCTTGTGTCAAGTATGTTGACCGCATTAGAAGAATGTTCCTAGAGGCCCGCCCACGCCTGAGTGGGTGCCTCTTCGCACCGGGCCCTCAAAACTCTCTAGATAGATTGAGTGAGCTAATTTAACATCATGCCCAAAATTACCCAAGAGAGTGTGTGGCTTTCTGAGATTCACTCAATGGTGTCAAAGATATTGATCGCAATGATGGTGAACCAAGACTAGTTTGTATACCATGTGTCGATGGACCAAAATTATGGTGACTAGTTGATGCTAATGACGTACCATGTCAAGAGGTGACACTGAATTATGTGAGGATACACCATAAGTCGAGGTACCGACCATAATTATGGTAACTTGATGTTGTTAAATTTACCATGTGTCAAATTTGTTGACCAGATTATGGTAATTGAATGATGTTGATACCGATGATGAATTCTTATAACCTTTTCTTAGATAGATTTGTCAACAAGAGAACATCTCGTATAGTCATTATGAATACCTCACTAGCTAATAGGGAGTGTTGAATTTTGTAGCTATGGTCGTGTCTTCATAATTAATATTTTGCCCGTTGTAATATAAAATGTAAGACATGTTCTTCATGTCAATCGCAAAAGGGAAAAAATTTGAATTTATAAAAGTTGAATTTTGGCTCCAAATGACAAGTCATCCCTCCAAAAGATGAAGTCGGCTCCGTGGAAGGGACACACCCATTTGATATCTTGAAATTCCTACATATATAGGTGATTCACTCTCCTCACGAGCAAGAAATCGGATCACCTTCGAGGCATCCGCACCATCTAAGGCAAAGAACAGTAGGAACTCGTAGGCATAACATAGGATGAATATGAGGAATATGAGAGGCAAGAGTTAAGCTGAATATGAGAGAGAGATCCTGAGGAAAGTTTCTAGACATACCATGAGCAACAAGACCGAGCTTTGGCACTTTCAGGAGGCCAAAATTCAGCCATAGCGCATCAATGCAGTGCGAGGGTATTGGTCGCATTTCGACTTGTGTTGAGGGTACGGTTGACTGTAAAGTTGACCAAGGCTACATTGTTGGTCGACTTTGAATTTCTATTTTACTAGAAGAATCGATGTATCTTTGAACCGAACAATTTTTCTAACGAAAATGTTGCTAGGTTTTTTCCAGACGTGGTTTTTCCCGTGTACCTCTCTGCCTCTTGTCGGGCATTTTGTTTAGACTATTGAGATCTTCTCGTGTATGCTTTATGATAAATTTGAATGCAAGAAAAAATTAGCTCAAGAAATCATAAGAAGTAATTATCTCGTTAGAATATCCTATGAAAAATCAACATGTTTGAGTTTGTACCATTTCAAAAAGGGTACTATAGTAGAAAAGAGAGAGTAATATATTAGTGATTACGCATAAAGGGATGGTGTTATATATATATTTTTACTTTTATCTATTTCAATATGTGAAAACCAATATTTTTAGTCACCGCAGAATCGACATAGAGAAGGTACTATAGTTTCTTCTTGTTAAATTGATGTTCACGTCATTCTCTTACATGTTGTGAATTCCCATGCCATACACATGGATTTGCCGGACACACCTTTCCTCTGAGCCGCTTTCGACGATCTATTAATCTAGGTTGTCATTGATGTCACATGGCAATAGGATGCTAGATGATGATGAAGTGTCGTTGATGTACCTTGATGAATAATGATGGATGACCATACTTGTTGAAGGACTAGATTATGTCCCTTGGTCATCTAGATGATGAAAGACTACATACCGACATATATACTACTATGGCATGGTAAGCTTATGATGAAGGCGGCAAACATTGAAGGATCAAAACCATAAAGAAGCCCAAGACAATCCGCCCCTACCTCATTTTTACACCACAAATGAGCAATCACATTAAAATTTATTTTTCTCTACCTTAGAGACAAAATTTATCTATGAGACCTTCACCATCCTCAGTAGAGCTTAGCTTTCTAATGAGCTATCACTTGGTCCGAAACTCCAAGTATTCTGAGAAATATGAATTTTTTAAGTCAAGGAAATTAGTCTAGTCATTAAGCCAACCTAAACCTCTTCTCAAGTCGGTTTGCCCTAAGAAGACATGTCTTTTCATCTTAAGCACATAATGAACCGTATAAATATAGTGCTAAACTTACTTTTCATCATCAACCGGATCACACTTGGAGAACAACGAGCTACAAGTTCACAACTTGTGAACTTTCAGAAGGTGAACTTAAAGAACATATATTAATACACATCTTATCTAGCTCGGATTATTACACCTTCTCTCGCATTTCTCTACGTAATTGTCACGCAAGGAAAGTTGTTAAAAAGGCACGAAACTTCCGCGCTCATCTCTCGGCAATAACTTTTTGAACTCGGTGCACAGTGACTTAGACCTACAACAAAACTGGACCCGTTTTGGGAGAGCCCCTACATACCTTTGTCTCTCGTGCCGTTGCTTCAAATTGTGTTTCATCTTTTCAGACTCCGCGTGGTTGCAATGAGGATTCTTCAACTGCTGGATCCATATCTTCACCTTATTTTTTAGTACCGTGTTGTTAAGGTGTTTTTGGGATTATGGGTCAATTTGGTTGAGACTTATATCCGCACCTTGTTTTCAGACTCGTAATATGTGGAATTGAAGTGGCTTGGATCTTATTGAGTTGGTAAGTCATGGTAGAAGAAGTAGGTGCCGTGTGGTGCAAAACGCTGGTGTGCAACCGTGATACGCTTTCTTGGAACAATTTGGTATTGAAATCTTAGTGTAGTGCAGAAGTCTTGGTGCAAACTCGGGACAAAATTTATAAGGAAGTGTGATGCGCATAGCTGGTGCGTATGGGTGAAAGATTATGCAATGGAACATCTTTGAATTGATCATCTAATAAAGAAGAAAAGATAGGGATTGGTGTCCTTAGGGTAGGAGCCCCCTAAACACAAGGCTAGCCTTGGAGAAGATAGGGTCGAAGCCCTAGAGGTCGGAGCCTCATTAAGTCCGAGTTGGTGCCTGGCAATCATTGTACTCATTCATTTGTAAAAGGATCATTATCCTTCCTTCTATAATAAATTATTCATTTCTCTATTTTTTGTGTAGAATCTAATTGGTTATAGTAATCATCTGAAAAGAAATACTCGATTTGCCCCTCTCTCGCATTTCCAACAATTGGAATCGAGCTAGCCTCTTCTTTATCAGCCCAAACAACCGGAACAAGGATTCTTAGACACAATGAAGAACATAGAAGCAACATGGAAGTCGCCATGTTCGATGGAGCAAAATTTGGGTTTTTGGAAGAAGAGGTGTCCTACTATTTAATGTCCCTTTGTCAAGAAGTGTGGCATTATGTTTTGAATGGGTACAAAGCTCCCTCCACTCTTCCAACTGATCTAGAAGAAAGAAAAGCCTACATTGCTAATGCCAAAGCTCTAAATTCGTCACTAGTGGAATCTCTGATTTTGAATTCACAAAAAGTCATGAATTGTGACTCTAGCCAAGGAAGTAGGTGATATGCACGATTGCCCTATATGATGGGGAATACAAAGTTAAGAAGGCAAAGCTCTACACTCATAGAAGTCAATTCGAAAGTCTGAAAATGGATGACGAAGAAGATATTGCATCATACTTTCTTAGAGTAGCTGAAGGCGGTTAATGCTATTAAAGGGTTAGAGAAAATTGTCAAGAAAGCACTATTGTTCAAAAATCCCGAGATCTCTTCCCCGATAGATTTGACTCCAAGGCAAGTGCCATAGAAGAAATGAAGGACCTAGATACTCTCAAGATGGATGAACGTCATGGAATTCTCATTGCCCATGAGATGAGGAAAGGAATTCCGCATTCCAAAGAAGCATCCTTCAAAGCCTCAAAATCAACAAAAAGAGGAAAAGGATGGAATAAAAATAGCGATGACTCGATCGCGCGAAACCGAATTAGCTCAATTTGTACAAAGACTAAAGAAAGAATCTAAGCTAAAAGGTAAGTGCCCTCTCATTTGTTTCAAATGTGGAAGAATAGTTCATTATGTTGCAAAAATGTCCTCATAAACATGATAGTGATGATAAAGAGGATTCTAAAAGGATGGTGTACAAAAAAAGAAAGGGTTTAATAAGAACTTCTTCTCCAAACAAGATGAGTTTGATGAAGATGAATTTGTAGTCATCAAGAAGAAATCAACTAGAAATATCCCTCATCACAAAGGAAGTGATGATGAATCGTATGAAGAAAATGACTTTGTTGGAAGCAAAGAAGTTTATTCATGGCATTTACAAATGATGATGATTCGTAACTAGAAGACGAAGGAAATGTGGATAAATTACTAATAAGTGCCATTGAATAAAATGAGAATTTACGAAAGAAGATCATTTCGTCAAAGTAGAAAAGGAGGAAGCAAAAAGAAGCTGAAATAATATCTCTAAGAAAGGAATTGGAGCAAGTCAAAAGGAGTTGGCAAAGCCCTCAAGCACTTGAGAACATTCTTAATACTCAAAAACCTCAATATGACAAATCTTGGATTGGTTTCAAAGGAGAATCATCAAGTACGAAGAATAATGCAAGGAGTTATGTCGACATACTTTCTTGCCATCCAAAAGTAGAAAAGTCATCTCTCCAAGAACAAAGGGCCATCTCAAAAATCTAAGAATCAAGGAAGAGCAACTCCAACAAAGAATGTTGATTCAAGTTATGGCTATTACAACGTGTACCAAACTATCTTTCTTGGGTATTGTTACTATTGTAAAAACTTTGGTCATCAAGCTAAGCATTGCAAAGCTCATAAGAATCAATCACCAAGATTGAAAGATCAAACAAATAAACTATGTGGTCCCAAAGAGCAAGGAAAATAAAAGATTACAATTCTTTGATCCTTTGATCCGACTTGTTCATTATGTAATAATTATGATCATAATGAAAAAAATTTCCTCTCAAAAGAGAGGAAGCTAAAAGCATAAATGTCAATATGGATTAATGTGGCCTAGCTCTTTGTGCTCATAGTGAAGAAAATCATTGGTTCGTGGATAGTGGATGCTCAAGAAATATGATAGGTGACCAAAAGAAGTTTGTCTCATTGAACAAGTAAAAATGGGAAATGTATCCTTTGGAAGTGGATCTACCAAAAATCACCGGAAAAGGCACTCGCTACCCTCATCTTCCCGTAAAAGGAAATTGAAGATCATGAAGTTGAGCCCTATTGTCGCACAAAATGTCTAGGCACCGCGACAACATGCTTTAGATTGTTGCCACCCGGATCCCCAATCTCTCTATTTAAGCCGTCTCCTTGCGTACTAAGGGGGGTAGACCCTATAGAAAATGAATGAAAGAGAACTAGTTGGAAACCAACCGGGCCAGACATAGTCAAGCAACCAAATACTTGTTTAAGATCTAGCAAAATTCAACAAATTTGACTAGATTAAAAGTTTGATACCAAGGCGTTATGGAGTGAATTATATCGTATGAAATTATGATCAAGAAGTTGATAGATAACTAATGCTAGAATGCACAACTATCCTATTATGAAATGCCAATTCAATCTAAAAGGTGAACGCACGAGATGAGAGTAAATGTTTAAGCCACAACCACGTTGTTTAATTGCTCAAATAAATGTTCATTTTACCAAACCGAAAGATAAGTTTTTTCAACAATGTAATATAACATCCAATTAAACATAAGGTTATTACTCCAATGCAACACTGTAGCTCAAAAAAAGATATCTTCAAAACTTTTCAACTTCACCTTCTAAAGAAAACACATTAAAGATACTCAATCTAAGAAAGAAGGACATGCAATTTATCATTACTTGAAAATCTCTCAAAGTTAAATATGCAATAAATATCGATTCAAGTAAATTAAACCACAATGCAGTTAATTAAATGATGATCAATCCCAATAGATGTTACACCTAAATATCTCAAACCCGATGCTGTAGACTTAAGCACTTTAAATTTCGAAAGTAATAACCATGAAAGAGCAATGAAATTTAAATGCTAAGCAATTCCAATCTAGAAAAATATAATTTTTTTCCTATAGTCAAACTTAGATATGTAAAAATTTATTTTATCTTTGACTATAGAACAATTTTACATTCTTCCTTTTGACGCCCAAGACCACGCAAAAATTTATTAGAAGTTTAATTTTTTTACAAAAAGTCGAGAGTTAGAAAATTTTCATTTTTATTTGTTTTTGAAATTTTTTAAGTTAGAAGTTAATTAAAATTTTGAGCCTAGCTTTTTTCACAAAATTAAAAGTTAATGCAAATTAAAAGAGTTTGAAATGTTAAAAAACAAACTAAAACCTTATACAATTTTTAAAAATAAAAGAAAACGAAATGAAGGGGAGAGTTAGGGTATGTGCAAGTCCACGAGAGCAAAAGCAAACGTGAGTGAAGGCCAATGAGGAAAGTCGACAATGTAAGGAAGATGAAGGCAACTCGAATGGGAGAGAAATGGCAGCGATGACAGAGAAAGGCTTGGGTAAAGGGAATGGAGCACGAGAGCAGTGAAAGAGCAACGCGAAGGGAAGGCGTGGAGGAGAAGGAAGTATTGCGCGTAAAGAGAAAAAGGGGAGGAGAAGGCACATAGAGATGAGGGAAGGACGAAGCGTGAGATGGAGATGAGCGTAGAAAGAAGACAAGCGGAGGGGAGCGAGGGCTATGTGAAGATATGGCAGCGAATTGAAGGCCGCGTGAGGGACTCGGAACACAAAGCTGAGGGACGGAAACCAACGGCGAGGAGGGTTGACGCGTATAGGAGCCAACAAGGATGATGGAGCTCAGAGGGGCAGGTAAACGAATGCGACGAAGAAGGGAAAAAGAGATCACGCAGCAAGGAGAAATGGGCGCTACTCAAATAGACAAGAATTGAAGCGTAAGAAAAAAGTGCAAGCTAATGGAGCAAATGACAGCATAAACACGCAAGCACATTGGTGCACACAAATTTCTATTTTGTAATATCCTGTTTCGGGGATATCTCTAAAACACGGCAAACTCCAACCAGAGATGGACTGGGAGGGCATTTACCGGATATGCCACCTCTGAAAAGAGGACGAAATCCGGAGGCTACCTGGCCCTTCCCAGACTCTGTCTAAGAGTGAAAGATAAACACACCAAGTGGTATGGAACTAGAATGCCCATAAATATATAAAGATAACAGTGCAGCAGACATATAACAGCATAGAAGAAATATACGACAAATCATCCAGAAATATAGAGAGAGAATGCTAAGCCATTTTATTAAACTGAGAAATATAATGAAGTATAATAGGTGATCAGAGTGATGGCACCTAAACTTGCTCAAGGCAAGTGAAGAAATACTCTCTGAGTACACAGGAAATGGTTGCTCTCTGAACTGCGTCCCAGCTGCTGGAAAACTGCCGTGTAGCTGCTACTGCTGGGATGAACTGAAGACTAGGGGTTGTTCCCCTTGTCGGAATGAGCTGAAAATCTGGAATCCTCCTCTACTCACCAATCCCAACAAAACCCAGAAACCATATCAGAAATGGCCGACCTCCGAAAAACACCCCCTTGGGGAATTACGCTGGCCTCCAAGGCTCTGCGCAAAGGCTACATAGGAATGACTGAAATACCGCCTCAAACTCCACCAAAATCCTCCCAAAGGCAAAGGCTGATCCTCTGCTCAAAATCTCGGCTCAAATCTCCTGCAAAAATCCCGATCCGGAACACCTCCAAGATGGACTACGTCCTCCCTCTTAGTGACTGCGCAGTCTCTATCAATGCTCGGCTCCACAGCAAACCCAAACACTAAAACCTCCCACAAAATGCTGAAGAAATAACCTTGCCCGAGCAGGCACTCGAAGTCCCCCGGGGCTAAGGGTGAGATCTCCGACCGGAGACACTCAATGCACTAAACAACGATGCAGACAGGCTAAACAACCAGCATGCTCAAGAAGTCAAAACGTCCAGCTCAATATCATCAATCATGAATGAATGAAATGAGAAGTCTCCTCCTTCTTTTATAACGTTGGCCTTCCTCCAAAACCCTAACGTAGCCTCTCTCTCTTGCCACGTGCTGATCCTCATCTGCGCAGTAGCTTCTAGAGCATGCGTGGGGCCCCTCTCTACGTGGTGCTTGGCCCCCCTTGGCTCCCCCTTTAAGTCACAACGTTGTGCTACTAGGGAGGATGTTTTATTCCACTAAGTGAGTTAGACCCTCTTTCCAAAACCCTAACGTAGCCTCTCTCTCTTGCCACGTGCTGATCCTCATCTGCGCAGTAGCTTCTAGAGCATGCGTGGGGCCCCTCTCTACATGGTGCTTGGCCCCCCTTGGCTCCCCCTTTAAGTCACAACATTGTGCTACTAGGGAGGATGTTTTATTCCACTAAGTGAGTTAGACCCTCTTTACTCACTTTTGATTTATTAATAAACTATAGTCGGCAAAATTGAACAAAAACGAATATTCAAATTAGCTGTCGCTAATTAGGAATAATACAGTCTCCCCCGGCAAAATGTTGCTTGTCCTCAAGCAACTGAAGTGACGGATGCTGCAAAATCTTCTCACTCTCCCAAGTGGCATCCTCATCCGGCAAATTCTTCCACCTCACCAAGAATTCCCGGACTGTCCTGCTCCGTAGCTGCCTCTCCCTTGTATCAATAATAGCCTCTAGCTACAACAACAAATGCCCCTCATCATCCGTGGGTGGTAGCTCATCTGTCACTGTCACCCGCTGCTCCAGTGCCTTCTTTAGGCATGATACATGAAAAACGTTATGGATCTTGCTGCCTTGGGGCAGCTCCAACTCATACGCAACCTGTCCAATCCTGCGTATCACCCTGTATGGTTCGTAAAAGCGGGGCTTGAGCTTTTCAGCTCCCTTCTGCTTCAGTGACGACTGTCGGTATGGCTATAATCGTAGGTAGACCAAGTCCCCTACCTCAAACTGTCTCTCCACCGGACCTCTATCAGCATATAGCTTCTACTGGTTTTGTGCTGTAGCCATATTATCCTTGAGAGCTCGGAGAATGTCCTGACTCTCATGGATCCAAATCTTGGCTTTAGGAGCCTTGCTAGCACCGAACATCACATCAGCAAAAGATAAAGAATGATACCCATACAAAGCATAAAATGGTGACATACCAATGGACATGTGATGTGTCGTGTTATAGCAGTACTCCCCCAGATGCAACCACTTCAGCCATGCTCGCTGCGGCCCACTGACATAGTTATGAAAGTAGCCCTCAAGCCACTTGTTAACTATCTCCGTCTGTCCATCCGTCTTTGGGTGATAACTGGTACTCGGTGTCAACTCCGTCCCCACTAACCGGAAAAGCTCCTGCCAAAATCCGCCCATGAAGCAGCTGTCCCTGTCACTGACGATGGTCTTAGGAAGACCATGCACCCTGAAAACCTCCCTGAAGAACAACTTGGCCACTTGTGCTGCTGTGTAGTGCGCGGATATGGCAAAAAAATGTGCATACTTTGTCAGTCGATCAACAACGACAAAGATACAATCCTTGCCCTGCACCATGGGCAACCCTGTGATGAAGTCCATCGAGATACTCTCCCATTTCCCCTCCGGAATGGGAAGAGGCTGCAATAATCCTGCGGGATGGCTCATCTCCCCCTTGTTCCTCTGGCAAACATCGCACTCCCTGATGTGTTGGAGTACGTCCTCCTTGAGGCCCTTCCATGAGAACCTCTCTCTAATGGCCCTGTAGGTTTTGGTAAACCCCTGATGGCCTGCCAATGGAGAATCATGTGATGCCTGGAGTATCTTCTTCTTAAGTTGAGATCCCTCAGTCAAGAAGATCCTGTCCCTATAGTAGATGATCTCATCAACCACCCTGTACCTGTCATCCGCCACCTGTCCATCCAGCACCTCACATGCAAATCTGTCCTTGGAGTACTCCACTAAAAGTCGAGCCCTCCAATCTGTATCCAAGCTCATAAGAGATAACGTGGCTAGTCTACGTGAAAGGGCATCTGCTACCATGTTATTCTTACCCTTGACATACTCAATGTCAAAGTCATATGCTTGGATCTTACTGATCCACTTCTGTTGCATCTCCTGTAGTTGCTTCTGCTCCAAAAAGAATCGGAGGCTGTTGTGATCAGTCCTCACCTTGAACCTGTTCCCTACCAAATATTGCCGGAATTTGGCCAAGCCATGCATGATGGCCAACATCTCCTTGTCGTGTATAGAATACAACCACTTGTGCGGAAGGAGCTTCCGGCTCTCAAAGGTTATAGGGTGTCCCCCCTGCATCAATACTGCACCGATCCCCTCTCCCGACGCATCACACTCCAAGACAAATGGGCAATGCAAGCACTGGGCAGCTACTCATCACCTCCTTGAACCTATCAAAGGCTCGTTGTGCTGTATCTGTCCAAATGAATGCCCCCTTCTTCGTCAAATCTGTAAGGGGTGCAGCAAGCTGTGAGAAACCTCTGACGAACTTCCTGTAATAGGTACATATCCCAATGAACCCTCGAAGTTCTGTCATGTTCCTCGGCTCCGGCCAATCTCTGATGGCTCTAATCTTCTCCTCATGGACTCTCACTCCGTCCACTCCAATAATGTGACCCACATACAACATCTCCGTCATCCCAAACTCACACTTGGAGAGCCTAGCATAGAACTGTTGCTCTTCCAAGATGCGTAGTACTGCCTCTATATGCTGGAGATGCTCCTCCCAAGTCCTGCTACATATGAGTATGTCATCGAAGAAGACCAATACAAACTTCCTCAGATGACTGCGGAAGATATGGTTCATGCAAGACTGAAAGGTGGCTGGTGCATTGGTCAGCCCAAAAGGCATAACCAGAAACTCAAAGTGCCCATAATGACACCTGAAGGCGGTCTTGGGAATGTCTTGTTCCCTCACGCGAATCTGATGGTACCCTGATCTCAAATCAATCTTTGAGAAGAACTTGGCTCCTCTCAGCTCATCCATCAACTCATCGATCCTGGGTATAGGATACCTGTTCTTCAGGGTCTTCTTGTTCAGGGCCTTGTAGTCAATACACATCCTCAAGGTGTCGTCCTTCTTCTTCACCAACACCACGGAAGAAGCAAACGGACTCGTGCTCGGTCTGATGTGCCCAAGAGCCAGCAACTCCTGGATGGCCCGCTCAATCTCATCCCGATAGGCTTTGGGATGCCTATAAGGGGTAGTAATCACTTGCCTGAATGCCCTGCTCAAGCTCAATGGTGTGCTCAAATCCTCGATCCGGTGGCCAACCTAGTAGTATGTCCCCAAACTCTGCATCATACCTGTCAAGGATGGCCTGTATATCAGGATGAACTGCTTGACCGGTGGTCCCTGCCTTTGATGCCCGCAACTCAACCGCCCACTCTATGTCTCCCTTCCGGAAATCTGCCTCCATCCGGTGTGCCGAAACAGTCTGAGGTGGGTAAGTGTGCATCCCGCGGATCTTCTCGTGCTTCCCGGTCTTCTTATCATCCCACTCCATCTCTAGGGCCTCCCAATCTGTGGTGACCTTCCCCAGAGTAATCAACCACTGAACACCCAATACCACATTGGTATCCGGTATGTTGACCACGAAAAAGTGATCGGTCACGGTGTAGGTACCCATCGTCACTGCCAACTCTGGAACATATCGGGCACACTGCATCGTCTGGGCTCCCGAGACCAAAACTGAAAATCCGTCAAAGTTCTCGGTCGGTATACCTCTCCGCTCGACCATCTGTGCATCAATGAAGTTGTGGGTTGCCCCACTGTCAACCAAAACTGACACTCGCTGGCCACGTACTGTCCCTCGTACGCGCAGCGTAAAATACTTGGGAATTCCTCGCAAGCCTGCAAGAGTCCCTCCTGTGGGTGCAAAAGCTGCACCTCCTGTCCCTGGAGGTGGAGGTGGCAACTGATCCTGGGCCGCCTGACTATCTTCCGCCTCCTCATCATCCTCCTCATCCTCTTCCCTGCTATCATCGGTGAAGACCTCAATGAAGTGCGCTTTGCCAGCAGCACACCTATACCTTGGTGCCCACGGCTCCTGACAAGTGAAGCACAGCTGCTTCTTCCTCAGCTCCCTCCTGGCATCATCATCTATTTGTGCCCGTCCTGGATTCCCCTTTGGAGGTGGAACCCTCACATCTTTCCCCTTGGACTGGAAACCCTGTCTCTGGGGGTAAGGTGTACGAGTCTTGGGCAATGCATCTTGTAAATCCCGCGTCTTGTTGATAGCATCCTGGAGTGTAGTTGGTCTAGTAGATCTCACTAAACCCTGAAGTGGCTCTGCTAACTCCTCCACAAATATATAGATCATCTGTGCTGCGGATAGATCTGGCACCATCACTGAAACCCTCAATAAATCTGCAATGTATGTCTCGGGGCTCCCAGTCTGCTTGAGCCTCGTCAGCTCAACGAAGTGCTTTTCCGGATCCCTTCGGTCAAATCGCTCCATCAACCTCCTGGTAAACTCGGCATACGTCGTCACTGTAGAGTGTCCGAGTGTGACCATCCCATGGAACCACCAATCCTGGGCCTCACCATCCAAATGTAATGTCGCCACCTTGATGGCCTCCGTCTCTGACATCTGGTTAAGCTAGAAATAGATGTCCAACTTCTCCACCCAAGACTTTGCCGAACTGTTTGATGACCCATCAAACGTAGGCAAATGGAATCTGCTAGATGTGCGGTGGCTATCTCCATCATGATAATGCCGGTATCCTCTATGATGGTCGCGGGGTCTACTGTCCCGCTGGAGCTGAAAAAAATCTCAGAATGAGAGAGCATCCCTGAACTCCTGCCCATATGCCTGACACTCTGCAAAATACTCGCCCATGTGTCCAGGCTCTGCCTCCTGCTGGGTTCCTACCCCTGTGTCTGCTCCCAAGAAAGTGGGCATGGTAGAGCGGGTAGGTGCACATGAAGCCATCAGCTGAGGACTATCACGCTGAGCAGCACCATGCTTCGTCAAATGATGGGATGTACCTGATCCCTCACCTACCTGGAAAACCCGTGGGGTCTCACGCTGTCTAGCGTCTACAGCAGTGAACCTCTGACCCATCACCTCAATCTGTCTAGCTAAATCCTGCACCGATTTGAGGAGTGCCTCCCCAAATTGTTTGGCCTCTGTGTCATCTGCCATTGGCCTTCTCTGCTCTGAATCTAATACAGGCTCCTCCTGCTCTGCGTCTGTCACAGGCTCTCTCTCCTGCTCTGTGTCCACCACCCGAACACAGTCTCCCTCTCCGTAGGTGTTCTCCAACCTACGCTCACGGTCTCTGTACTTCCTGACTCTGTAACAAATATATGGTCTCTTCCCCGGTGTCATAGACCACAGGCTAACCCAGAAATATGCTCTGATACCACTGTAATATCCTGTTTCAGGGATATCTCTAAAACACGGCAAACTCCAACCAGAGATGGATTAGGAGGGCATTTACCAGATGTGCCGCCTTTGAAAAAAGGACGAAATCTGGAGGCTACCTGGCCCTTTCCAGAATCTGTCTAAGAGTGAAAGGTAAACACACCAAGTGGTATAGAACTAGAATGCCCGGAAATATATAAACATAACAGTGCAGAAGACATATAATAACATAGAAGCAATATACGACAAATCATCCAAAAATATAGAGAGAGAGAATACTAAGCCATTTTACTAAACTGAGAAATATAATGAAGCACAATAGGTGATCAAAGTGATGGCACCTAAACTTGCTCAAGGCAAGTGAAGAAATACTCTCAGAATATACAGGAAATGGTTGCTCTCTGAACTGCATCCCAGCTGCTGGAAAACTGCTGTGTAATTGCTACTACTAGAATGAACTGGAGACTAGGGGTTGTTCCCCTCGCCGGAATGAGCTGAAAATCTGGAAACCTCCTCTACTCACCAATCCCGACAAAACCCAGAAACCATATCAAAAATGGCCGACCTCCGAAAAACACCCCCCTTGGGGAATTACGCTGGCCTCCAAGGCTCTGCGCAGAGGCTAAATAGGAATGACTGAAATACCACCTCAAACTCCACCAAAATCCTCCCAAAGGCAAAGGTTGATCCTCTGCTCAAAATCTCGGCTCAAATCTCCTGCAAAAATCCCGATCCAGAACACCTCCAAGATGGACTGCGTCCTCCCTCTCAGTGACTGCACAGTCTCTATCAATGCTCGGCTCCGCAGCAAACCCAAACACCAAAACCTCCCACAAATTGCTGAAGAAATAACCTTGCCCGAGCAGGCACTCGAAGTCCCCCGGGGCTAAGGGCGGGATCTCTGACCGAAGACACTCAATGCACTAAATAGTGCTACAGACAGGCTAAACAGCCAGCGTGCTCAAGAAGTCAAAACCACCAGCTCAATATCATCAACCATGAATGAATGAAATGAGAAGGCTCCTTCTTTTATAACGTTGGCCTTCCTCCAAAACCCTAACATAGCCTCTCTCTCTTGCCACGTGCTCATCCTCATCTGCGCAGTAGCTTCTAGAGCATACGTGGGCCCCCTCTCTACGTGGTTCTTGGCCCCCCTTGGCTCCCCCTTTAAGTCACAATGTTGTGCTACTAGGGAGGATTTTTTATTCCACTAAATGAGTTAGACCCTCTTTACTCACTTTTTATTTATTAATAAACTATAGTCGGCAAAATTGAACAAAAACGAATATTCCAATTAAATTGCCGCTTTAATTAGAATATTGCTATATTTTTCCCGTAGTTTTAACCAATAGAACAAAAATTTGATTTAAATGCACTCCGGTAATTTATATTTCTGAGGAAAGATCCGCCGAAATCAAGTAGACAATTTGATCCCGAGACCAGATCTTACCTTTTGGGGCCTGGGGACTAGCTCAAACTGGCACTTTCCTGTAAATTTCCCAATATAACCCTATCAAAACCAGAATGAAAGTAACTAGAAACCCAACACATGCATAGAAAATGAAAATATTAAACCCCGGTGAGTTAAAAAAATAACAATACTTACAGATCTACAATGCTATTCTACAGATCTATTAGATCAAAGCCCTCTTGGCCAGATTTAACCTTTTTTGCACAATTTAGAAATAAGAATTTAAGAGTGGCACAAGCTTAAGAAAACCCTGCAAAAAATATTTCGTAAGATAACTTTAGAAGTTAAAAGACGATGGGCTTTTTCAGATTTTTTGAAATCTGAATCGGTTGATCTAGCTGAAGATTTCCCCAAACGTCCAAATCTTGAAAAATGACCTCTGCTCACTCATATCTGATTTTTGGATTAATAGTGATTTAAAAAATAACCATAAAATCATCAAGAAATATAGATACTTCTATCAAATAACCATATAGATACTTCTGTCAAATCAAAATGAAATTTAAGAAAACTCAGAAATCTGCATAAGATACCTGTATGCAAATCAATCCACAAAGGTTATTAGCCAGCAAATGCCAATAAAAGTAGCAGAGTTTTAGAAACAATATTACCACATAAATCTAGAAAAGTAACACCAAAGTCTGTAACCCCAAAGTCTTTCTATTTTATTGATAAAAAAAAGTTACAAGAGCTTCTCAGAGCAAGTGCACGATTCAATGATTGGATGCAAATGATGGACAAAGACCTCTAATTTATAGAATTATTCTCCAACGGCTAGCTGACTTAATCCCCGTCAAACTAATCTCGACCGTCGAAAAAGATTTAATCATCTTTTAATCTCGTCCGTCGAAATTAATTATTTTTTGAGGAATTTCGAATTTTTCATTTAATTCCTTTTTAATTAACTCAAAAATAATATTTTTGAGTTAATTATCTCAAAAAATTGAGTTTGACTTAACTACCAAGGCCCAAGGGTCCAAGATTTCTTGAAATTTTCAATATTCCCTTGGCCGAGGACCTCTAAAAATTAAAACTTTTAGAATCGACAAATTTTTAATTTTGGAGAATTAAATTTTCCTAGGACTTCAAATTAATTAAATTTTTTGGCTTATAATTTTAATTTAATTTTGTCAAAAAAAATTAGTTAATTGACTCATGAGACGATTAATTATTTTTCCAACCCTCTAATACTTTAGCTATGGTGTCTAACTATAAGGGATCATGCACTAAAATATTTTACATGAAGATATTATAATTTGACACATGAAGGGGGAAAACCCATTTGTAATAAACTCTCAAAGAGCTACCCAATTTTGCGACTCAAAACATGATCTAGCAAACCAAATAATTTGTAATAAAATAATCTAGCCAATTAGCTAGGATTATTCCCAAATTACTTTTACAAAGACTTGATAGAAAACACTAGGACTTACTTAGTATCTTGACGACAAAATCCACCTTAGTTTTGGGGTGAGGTTGGAAGGGAAAACTCTGCCAATCATTCGTATCGAGAAACACAAATGAATTAGTGAGACGAAAAACCTCCTAGGATAGAAATCATCATCAAAATACTAGGCTTACCTAGGTTGTTACATACATGATGGTCTTACTAAGATCATTAACATTATAAATATGTAGAATGGGTTTACATCTTTTATAAAATTGTCGACTCATGATGAAATCTGAATGGTGTGAACACCTCGAACATGATAAATCCCATTTGCAAAAATGGGGGTGTACAGCTATGGGGTCGTTGACACTGAGTGGTCAACAAGCCCTTCCTTGAAGAAAGCGAATAAGAACCCTAAAAAGAAAAGGATGAAGAACCTCAAAGTGAACCTTCACACACTCCTAAAATCAAATTCCTTCAAAAACATCATCCAAAAGAATAGATTATCGGGAATATAGATGAAGGAATTCAAACTCGAAGAAGGATGACAAACACTCCAAGAAAAGATGACGTTCTCTTATCTTTAATAGAACCTGAAAAATTTTCTCAAGCAAGTAAAGATCCTCATTGGATAAAGGCCATGGAAGAAGAAATGTCTCAAATTGAAAAGAATGAGAACTGGGTGCTAGTACCTCGTCCAAAAGATAAAAATATAATTGGAACAAAATGGGTATTCAAAAACAAGAGAATGAGAATGGACAAATTATCAGAAATAAAGCTAGACTTGTTTGCAAAGGATACTCACAAATTTAAGGAATTGTCTTTGAAGAAACTTTTGCTCTAGTAGCACGTTTGGAAGGTATAAGAATGTTTTAGGCATTTACTTGCTCAAAAGGATTCAAGGTCTATCAAATGGATGTAAAATCATCATTTATGAATGGAGACCTCAAGGAAGAAGTCTACTTGGAGCAACTAGAAGGATTTGATGTAGCTGAAGGGAAAGACTTTGTATGCAAGTTGAAAAAGGCCTTGTATGGGTTGAAACAAGCCCCTAGAGCTTGGTATGAAAAGTTGGATCACTATCTACAACAAGAAGGTTTCAAAAAGGGAGTAGTAGGAAGCAATCTCTACATGAAGATAGACAAGGATAAACTTTTGATCAATCTTGTATATGTTGATGATCTAATCTTTGCCAGCAATGATGATGGGATGAGCCATGTGAATTTTCTAATATACCGTGGTTATGGGGGCCATGATTGTGATATCTTGATTTTCTGCCTACAAACTCAATCCACGAGCATAAAGCATGAGGGTATCCCCAGTAAAATGTCTCAAAGAACATACAGCATCAAGAGATACATAGATGGAAGATTGCGCCCCTATGAGCACACCAATGACCACATATTGTAAATTAAGCAAAGATGATGATTCCCCTCTCATCGATGCAATTCTTTACAGGTCAATTATTGGAGCTCTCCTATACTTAACTGCCACAAGACCAGACATTATGCAAGTAGTTGGAATGGTGGCAAGATTTCAATCAAGTCTTAAACAGTCTCATCTAGCAGATATTTGAAAGGAACTACTGATTTTGGTCTTTGGTATCCTAAGAGCTCAACTTTTACTGTAACAACTTACTCCGATGTTAATTGGGTTGGAAGCATGGATGATCGAAAAAGTATCAATGGAAATGCGTTCTTCATGGAAGATTGTCTTGTATCTTGGCTTAACAAAAAGCAATTATCTATATCTCTTTCTACCACTGAAGTCGAATACATAGCTGCGACTGATTGTTGTACACAAATACTATGGATGAAGGAAGCTTTGAAGGATGTCAACATAGAAACTAAGCAACCAATCACTATTTTTTGCGACATCACTAGCGTGAATCTGGTGATGCACTCAAAGACCAAACATATTCCAATCAAATATGATTCTCTCTGTGAACAAGTTGCTGAACAAAATATCAAGTTGGAATAATCAATACAAAGGAGAAAATTGCAGATATCTTTACAAAACCCCTTCCACGAGAAGCATTTGAATATCTTCACCAAAAGATGGGGGTTATTGCTCTTGCATAACATTAAAAGGAAACCAAACAAAGGAGCAACGTAACAGGGGGAGCAACATGACAGGGGGAGTACGTTGGCATTCCATTTGCCATTGATATCAAAGGGGGAGAAAAGGTGGAATATTTCCATCAATGACAAAAGGGGGAATTGTTAATCTAGGTTGTCATTGATGTCATATGGCAATATGATGCTAGATAATGATGAAGTGGTGTCAGTCATGTACCTTGATGAATAATGATGGATGGCCATACTTGTTGAAGAACTAGATGATGTCCCTTGGTCATGTGGATGATGGAAGACTACATAATGACATATATCACTATGGCATGGTAAGCTTATGATGAAGAAGGCAAACATTGAAGGATCAAACCATAAAGAAGCCAAGACATTCTGCCTTACCTCATTTCTACAACAATAAATGACCAGTCACATTAAAAATTATTTTTCTCTACCTTAGAGGCAGATGAGACCTTCACCATCCTCTAGAGCATATTTTTAGCTTTCTAATGAGCTATCACTTGGCCCGAAACTCCAAGTATTTTGAGAAATATGAATTTTTGAAGTTAAGGAAATCAGTCTGGTCATTAAGCGGACCTAAACCTCTTCTCAAGTCGATTTGCCCTAAGAAGACATGTCTTTTCGTCTGAAGCACATAATGAACCGTATAAATATAGTGCTGAACCTTTACGTTTCATCATCAGCTGGATCACACTTGGAGAACGAGCTACAGGTTCACAACTTCAGGAAGGTGAACTTCAAGAACATATATTAATACACATCTTATCTAGCTCGGATTATTACACCTCTCGCATTTCTCTACAGAATTATTACAGCGAGGAAGGGTGTTAAAAGTGTTGAAACTTCAGTTGATCTGTGGCAATAACATTTCGAACTGGTGCATATTGACTCGGACCTGTTTTAGAGCCTCAGACATACCTTGTCTCGGTGCTGTTGCGTGGTTGCAGTGAGGGCACTTCAATATGTTTCGGATCCATATCTTCACCTTATTTCTTTCAGACCTGTGTTGTTAAGGTGTTTTGGACTATGGTCAATCTGGTTCAGACTTATATCTTTCTGAATACGTTTGCAAGATATGTTTTCTTTAGACAGTGAAATTTGTTCACCTTGTTTTTCTTAACAACTGTTTGTGCAGGAAATATGGGATTTAATTTGTTCACTTCTGGTTCATCCACACTTGTGGTGACGAAAAGTATGTGGACGTCTTATAGCTACATACTTTACTGTTTCCGCATCTGAAATAAATACGGGGAATCAGACAAACATTTCAAGCAGAAAAACTACAATGCTTTTGCAGCCTAGCAGACTCCTCTTATTAGCTGCGTACTTTTGTCACCAACTTGATACAGATCTTCTTGATGAAGGCACGAGTGATGTAGTTGTGAAGAATCTTATATATGCGACCTGTGCACTGCATTCCTTTGTGAAAAGCAGACAGGAAACTGACCTAAGTGATTTCTTTTTCACCCTTGACGCTAGCAATCAATCACTTATCTTGAAAGCATTTTCATTTCTTGGTTCAAAAGCATGCAGAGAGGTTTGCACCTATTTGGTTAGTAGGCAATGCGGAGATGTTTCCAATTTTGAAGGAAATGAAATTTTCAATCAGGACCTCAAAATATCACTACTCGAACCCATCTTCAAGAAATTGGGAACGGTTGCACTTAAAGTGCGGGGTGTACAGGTATGATCAGTTGCACTTTCCAACATATAGTCTGTTATATATACATTTATTGACATTTGATTCTTAGATTTTACTTCTTGGGCGTCGGATCCTTACACTATCCTGTTTTTAGACAAAGTCCATATTTGAGTGGTATAAAGCCATTTCTTTGCAAATTGGCCATGAAGGAATTCAAAGCCATGGAGCAACAATATTGCTACCACTGTATAAAATCACAGAGGGATTTGCAGGGAAGATGATTTCTGGTAAGGAAAATAAGACTTTTGATTTTTACATGGCAGTATTAATAAGGATGGTTGGATAACAGTTTGTTTTCTTTATAAAGGTTGAGTAGCTTACATTAATTTCTTGGTTATTCAATCCCTTATTCAGGGGACTTGAAGCTATTGGCAGATGATGTTCTATGTCACATGAAAGACATCATGGGGGTTGAAAGTTTTGTACAATCTTACAATTTAGTGAGACAAAATGTGAAGGCAACAGAAAGAAAATAGAAAAGATAGCTGCAATCGTTAACCCAATGCGGCATGCACAAAAGAAGATGAAGTTAACAGGAAAACGCCAAGCTCAGAAGAAAAAGAAGATTTTAAAAAGGAAGTTACGGAGAGGTTGATTTCTCCGAGCCTAACTATCCTGCTTGGAATTTACTCGGTTTTCTAGTATTCGAGTATCGCACTCCTTGACATAAAAAAGGGAAGGCATAAGACGCTGCTTCGAGACACTTGATTCGGGTTTTTATGTGCTAACTGGAATTAGCTTTGCCAGTCCACACAACTGGAATGAAGGCATATTGTATTATAATTACTATCAAGTAGAAGTGATTTAGTGCGGGGTTTTGTATCTTTAACAGACGGGTATTTAGGAATGACTAGGAGCATGTTGCTAAAATATCCAGTAATTTGATCATATAAGAAATACCCGTGAGGATCCATAGGTTTTTGAAATTATTATCTAATTATTATCTAATTTTAAGGTCACGGCTAACTCAGACACCAATCCAAACATCAAATTGGTGTATGAAAACCTGTCCTCCAAACATCAAATTGGTGTATGAAACCCTTGTTTTTGGGACAAGGGACCCACTTTTGCATAGCAATTTGACTGCTAAGTTTCATGATTTGTGTGATAAAATTGTTTAACAATACCGTGGTTCAAGGCAGATTGCATATAAATTAGTTCAAAATAGTATTTTATTTAAATTATTCTTACATTCTATCTAAAACTGATCTAATACTATTTAAATTATTCTTACATTCTATCTGAAACTGATCTGTACTATTTGGCCTAGAAATTATCGTGTCATTTATTTCGTTTGCTATGGCGCTGTGAAGATCAAATTGACACTTCAGACATCGCAACGAAAAGTGTATTAATGTCTCAGTGGCTTACTTTTGTAATAATCATTTTTATAATGCCACCATTCCAAGTACGGTAAGCTTGTTTTTGAAAATTCCAAGGAAATTATGATTTTAGGACAATATCGGCACAAACTATATTAATTTTTTATTTTTTATTTTTTATTTTTTTTAAATCAGGAACGGAACATCATTAAAAAAATCACCAATTGTATTGACTTGTATATATTGAGATAAATTGGAAAATAAAATTAATATACAAAAAATAAAATATGTGATTATTTGATCTTTTACCAATCTTGTAAGGTTGATATACATCACATCACAAATATAACAAGTGTTACATGGTAGCTATTACCTGCCGATTAGTTTAAATATAGCTAAGTTTTAATAAAAATAAATAAAAAGTTACAATTCTATATATCTCAACAATTGCATAGAATTAATTTAGGTAAAAAAATACATTTATTATTTATTATCTTTTTTTTGTTCCTTTTTTTTTGTAAGGTTGATATGCATCACATCACAAATATAACAAGTGCTACATGATAGCTATTACCTGCCCGTTAGTTAAATATAGCTAAGTTTTAATAAAAATAAATAAAAAGTTACAATTCTATATATCTCAACAATTGCATAGAATTAATTTAGGAAAAAAATTACATTTATTATTTATTATTTTTTTTGTAAATGCTGTGCAAAGTATCCATTTCCATTTAATTAAGTGTGTAAAGTATTCTCCATGTCTTGCAGGTTAAACAAAGCGTTTTTGGTAATTGTTTCTGAGTTTATGTGTGATAATTTGTTATTTAAATTTACTGTTTAATATATCACAGTAGAAATACACAGCAAGAAAAATTCACCATAGCATAATACAGCAAACTGATGATAGCTACATATGCATGTATCACGTGTACGACACTAGTACATACACTAATCAATTATGAAAAGAAACTCTGTGTAGAGTAATGAGTGAACTATTGAAGTATTGAGTAACTCCCTAGCTCACCATAATATAATGAATGTATTAGTTATATCCCCTTGATCATCATTTTTGGAGCCCTCCTCTTCATCATGGCACTTAGGACCCATTTTGGCCTTCCAAAGGCCCTTCTTACTGCATTATGCACTAGTTTGGCCCTCTTTGGATGGCTTATCATTCACTTTGGAGCTATTTGGTGGGCTTATCACCAAATTTTTTGTTATTTTGCACATTAAAGTAAATTTGGGGTCTCATTAAAGCAATCAAACCCGTAGCTCATATAAATAAAAGGAAAACCTCATTTGTATTGATAATCATCACTTGACTTGGATTAGCTCTCTTGAAGAGATTTTCACACGTTTTCTCTTGGTTGTCTAATAGAGATCTCTTGATGCATTTCGATATTTTTGGAGCTGAAATTTTGTTTTCTCTTGGAGCCATCTTCTTGATCTTGGATTTGATATATCTATTGTTATCTTGTAAGTAAATCTTTTTGAAGATTTCCTTTACATAAAAGATGTCTAATGTGCGGAAATTTTGTAACTAGATTTTTCTTTTTGTGCCCTAATTATTGAATATCATTGTAAAGGATTGTTAGATTGCATTTGTACATGTTACTCATTGATAACAAGTAGATGAATGTTCCTAGTGGAGTAGAACTTGTTTTCTTTCCATGAAAGTCCAGGAATCTTGGGTGGGTAAATGCTAGAGAGTGCTTGCTAGGGCATCCTTTTGTAGCCTTGTAGACGATTTTGGCCAAGAATCACATACACTCCATAGCTCGAGAATAAGGCAGCAATTCAAGTGAAATTGGTGATCACCCTCTTTACCTTTCTCTTTTTGTCCTAATTTTTTTTCGTAACCCTAGATGATTAGCTAGGGCCTTATACGAATTGGATTAGAGGGGTGGCATTGAAAAACTGTTTGGATAGACTACTGCATTGTTGTCCTCTCTAGTGACCCTCAAATTTTGAGGCAATTCCCACGACTAGTTTGAGAGAAAACTCAAACGCTAGCTCAAACTTTGGAGTTGATTGAACATTTTGGGCTAGTGGCCTTTGAAGGTCATTTTTCCATCAAAATTCAAGGAAATTCTCATCTCTCTTGACCTTCCTCTTCACTACGTAGGCCTATTGTGCTCTTTGGATTGTCTCCTCCCACGATTGGTCATAAACCCTAGGTCTCGCGTGGTCCCATTCTGGCCTTGTCAAGGATAGCGATAATTTATTTAAAGGCACATAAGCATCATTCAAAGCTTCTTGAGAGGTCCTAGTCATCTTAGGAGCCTTGACCTTAGGAATTCTTATCATCCTTGAATATTAGTAGCCCTAGATCTATGTCTCCTCATAGGCCTTTCTTGGAGAGCCATCATAACTTGCCATTGTTCCTATCATTCATCATAGTGAGATTCCTTCCATCGGTGAAAGTTCGTAAAGAGCAGGGGACACTGCTAATTTTTGTTAACCATGGTATGTTCTAGGCTTAGAGAAATTTTCTTCAATCTTTCTTATTAGCCCAATTCAATTTCCTGTTATGCAATCACATTAACATTGACAATAAATGCTGATAGAACATAAATAAATAACCAGAAAACAAGCGAAGACGAGGAAAACAAGCCAAGACAAGAGGACACAATAATTTGGCAGATGCCAAGGAAAAACCCTAATGCGGGGAAAACCCTTTGATCAAATCTTCTTTTGTATTCTTCAAATTCAACAGAGAGAGAAAGTACACTTCTCAGCAGTCAACAAGATGCGCTCGCCAGCAAAAGCAAAGTCAACATTGGTCAAACCACCAAAAAGTCTCCCAATGGAGCTCAGTCAAAGCCAGTCAAACTCGACCTCTTTAAACAATCAAATTCAGCCCAAAACAATCTGCAATCCTTCAGTCAAACCTAGTCAACACTGTGGTCAAACTTCAACAAATCTGTGGTCAATGCTGTGGTCAACGCAGTAGTGAAATCAGCTCGGATTTTCTCGCTTTTTGTGCCACCAAATTTGTTCTCCCAAAAATGCACTCTGACCCAAAGATCGTAGTCAAAAAGTCAAGGTTGATCCAAAGTCAACGCTGGCCAACATTGCACAAAAAACCCTTGAACAGTCCAAAAGCTTCAACAACCCTTTCACACGTGCAGAGGAGAGAGAATGTCTCCTAAGGCTATACGAATAAATCAGATGAAGAGAGAATGTGTGATATGAGTTGATGTCCATATGAGTTTTGAGTCTCTCCTTTTTATATCCATCAATGAGGGTGTGTGACACATCTTTTGGGGCTTGTGAGCCTACATTACAATTCTGGCCGACCTTGACAAATTGCATGTGTGGAAAATAAATTCAAAATCCAACTTCTACTCATCCAAACAAGATGATCTTAGATCAATCTTGCACCTCTCCGAAAGAGGAAGCCAACAAAATATCATCTCCATCATATGAGCAATGCAACATGGAGTTTGGCCCTAGTTGCCAAATTTAACACTCCCTCTCAACTAGGGAGAACTCCACCTGTCCATCCATCTATCAACCTATGCAATCCTGTCATCCAATAACATCATGTACTATCATATATCATCTTGTCATCCCATTTGAGGTTGTGAATCAGTGATTATTTTGGCCCTAGATGAGCTAGTGAGCTGTAGATCTATTATTTCTCTGTCGGGTTTTCCAGATCTGGAACCCAAGCTTGTATTCAAAAAAAGCTTAATAATAAAACCCTCCAGCAGCCAGAAGACCGGTTTTCCCGCATTGGGTTTTTTTCGGGGACTATTTGTCCAAAAATAACTGTTGCACTTTCTCTATGTGTGCAGGAACTTGTTCTAGATTTGGATTGGTGGAGATATGTTATGTGTTTTGCTTCGATTAACTTGAATTTATTCAGTTAATAACTTGTCTAAGTGGGAGGAGCATATCCAGATCAACAGTAAATACTTTCTGCATAAAGTGTAAAGATTCAGAAATTTCCACATGGTATTGAAGCAATTGCAGATCTTGAGGGGTCACCAACAAGAGACTGAAGGTTCTAGTTGCAGAAAGCATCTATAAAAGCAATGAAAACGCAGATTTGAAGGGTTGGCATAGTTTTCAGAGGCAGATTCACACAGAGGGAAGGGTGACACAGTATAACGCTGTCTCCTAGCAAGCCCACGCAATTATTGCGCCGAGGCAGCTTAGAAACAACGTTGGATTGGTCTGAAGCCAACCAGTGTGATGCAGATTTGAATTTGTCGGATCCATAAAAGACTGAAGATTAGCTGCAGAATTAGAAAGGTGTCGGTAGTGGGATAAATTTCTCTCTAAGTTTTCGATTTTTAGCCTAAGCACAAGTGACAAAGAGCAGGAGGAGATCAGCTTCTCAAAGAGTTTCTAGCCAAAGAAACTTGCAGTTTGATCAGAGGATCAAAGAGAGTTGAATCATAGTTGATTTGGCAGATTTCCAAAAAGGGAAATCAGTTGTCAGAGGGAGCAGAAGGTGCCTGTTTCACCAAGGACCTTAGATCCATTTCTCTAGCAAAGAGAAAAGGAAGTTCTGACACATTCTAAGCAGATGGCTCCTCATGGACTGCGTGATCAGGACAAGCTGGATGGCCTCTCAAACTTTTCAGTTTGGAAGGCAAGGATCCTGATAGTCCTTGGAGGTGAAGGCCAATCTTAGAGACCAAGCGTGCAGCAAACTCACGCCGACAGATCCCATTCTCCTTCAAGCATACAGAGGTCGGCCACGGGCATGCCGTTGCGACTTATGGATGGAATCAAGGACGATATTGTACCACACTTAGCTGAGAGGAAGACAACTAATGAGATGCGGAAGGCCTTGATCTCCCTATATGAGGGAAAATCTGTCCAAAGGAAGATGCTGTTGGAGACACAGATGAGGTCATTCATGATGGCCAAGGGAGAAGACATGGAGCATTTCCTCTTCAAACTGTAGTCGATCAGAGATCAGTTGACTGCAACTGGTGCTAAGGTGGAAGATGATGTGATGGTAAGGACTGCCCTCAATGCAGTCACGGATGAATGGGAAACCTTTGTCCAAAGTATCTTGGGCAGAGCAGACCTCCCAGATGATCTGAAAATGGAACTATTTGTAAATGCTGTGCAAAGTATCCATTTCCATTTAATTAAGTGTGTAAAGTATTCTCCATGTCTTGCAAGTTAAACAAAGTGTTTTTGGTAATTGTTTCTGAGTTTATGTGTGATAATTTGTTATTTAAATTTACTATTTAATATATCACAATAGAAATACACAGCAAGAAAAATTCACCATAGCATAATACAGCAAACTGATGATAGCTACATATGCATGTATCATGTGTACGACACTAGTACATACACTAATCAATTATGAAAAGAAACTCGGTGTAGAGTAATGAGTGAACTATTGAAGTATTGAGTAACTCCCTAACTCACCATAATATAATGAATGTATTAGTTATATCCCCTTGATCATCATTTTTGGAGCCCTCCTCTTCATCATGGCACTTAGGACCCATTTTGGCCTTCCAAAGGCCCTTCTTACTGCATTATGCACTAGTTGGGCCCTCTTTGGATGGCTTATCATTCACTTTGGAGGTATTTGGTGGGCTTATCACCAAATTTTTTGTTATTTTGCACATTAAAGTAAATTTGGGGTCTCATTAGGCTAAATCAAACCCGTAAAGGCTCATATAAATAAAGGAAAACCTCATTTGTATTGATAATCATCACTTGATTTGATTAGCTCTCTGAAGAGATTAAATACTTTTTTCTCTGGTTGTCTAATAGAGATCTCTTGATGCATTTCGATATTTTTGGAGATGAAATTTTGTTTTCTCTTGGAGCCATCTTCTTGATCTTGGATTGGATATATCTATTGTTATCTTGTAAGTAAATCTTTTTGAAGATTTCCTTTACGTAAAAGATGTCTAATGTGCGGAAATTTTGTAACTAGATTTTTCTCTTTGTGCCCTAATTATTGAATATCATTGTAAAGGATTGTTAGATTGCAAATTTGTACATGTTACTCATTGATAACAAGTAGATGAATGTTCCTAGTGGAGTAGAACTTGTTTTCTTTCCATGAAAGTCCAGGAATCTTGGGTGGGTAAATGCTAGAGAGTGCTTGCTAGGGCATCCTTTTGTAGCTTCCTTTTAGACGATTTTGGCCAAGAATCACATACACTCCATAGCTCGAGAATAAGGCAGCAATTCAAGTGAAATTGGTGATCACCCTCTTTACCTTTCTCTTTTTGTCCTAATTTTTTTTCGTAACCCTAGATGATTAGCTAGGGCCTTATACGAATTAGATTAGAGGGGTGGCATTGAAAAACTGTTTGGATAGACTACTGCATTGTTGTCCTCTCTAGTGACCCTCAAATTTTGAGGCAATTCCCATGACTAGTTTGAGAGAAAACTCAAACGCTAGCTCAAACTTTGGAGTTGATTGAACATTTTGGGTTAGTGGCCTTTGAAGGTCATTTTTCCATCAAAATTCAAGAAATTCTCATCTCTTGACCTTCCTCTTCACTACGTAGGCCTATTGTGCTCTTTGGAGGGTCTCCTGCCACGATTGGTCATAAACCCTAGGTCTCGCGTGGTCCCATTCTGGCCTTGTCAGGGATAGCGATAATTTATTTAAAGGCACATAAGCATCATTCAAAGCTTCTTGAGAGGTCCTAGTCATCTTAGGAGCCTTGACCTTAGGAATTCTTATCATCCTTGAATATCATTAGCCCTAGATCTATGTCTCCTCATAGACCTTTCTTGGAGAGCCATCATAACTTGCCATTGTTCCTATCATTCAAGTGATTTCCCTCATAGCGAGACTCCTTCCATCGGTGAAAGTTCGTAAAGAGCAGGGGACACTGCTAATTTTTGTTAACCATGGTATGTTCTAGGCTTAGAGCAATTTTCTTCAATCTTTCTTATAAGCCCAATTCAATTTCCTGTTATGCAATCACATTAACATTGACAGTAAATGCTGATAGAACATAAATAAATAACCAGAAAACAAGCGAAGACGAGGAAAACAAGCCAAGACAAGAGGACACAATAATTTGGCGGATGTCAAGGAAAAACCCCAATGTGAGGAAAACCCTTTGGTCAAATCTTCTTTAGTATTCTTCAAATTCAACAGAGAGAGAAAGTACACTTTTCAGCAGTCAACAAGATGCGCTCCCCAGAAAAAGAAAAGTCAACATTGGTCAAACCACCAAAAAGTCTCCCAATGGAGCTCAGTCAAAGCCAATCAAACTCGACCTCTTTAAACAATCAAATTCAGCCCAAAACAATCTGCAATCCTTCAGTCAAACCTAGTCAACACTGCGGTCAAACTTCAACAAACCGGTGGTCAACGCTGTGGTCAACACAATAGTGAAATCAGCTCGGATTTCCTCGCTTTTTGTGCCACCAAATTCGGCCTCCCAAAAATGCACTCTGACCCAAAGATCGAAGTCAAAAAGTCAAGGTTGATCCAAAGTCAACGCTGGCCAATGTTGCACAAAAAACCCTTGAACAGTCCAAAAGCTTCAACAACCCTTTCACACGTGCAGAGGAGAGAGAATGTCTCCTAAGGCTATACGAATAAATCAGATGGAGAGAGAATGTGTGAGATGAGTTGATGTCCATATGAGGTTTGAGTCTCTCCTTTTTATATCCATCAATGAGGGTGTGTGACACATCTTTTGGGGCTTGTGAGCCTACATTACAATTCTGGCCGACCTTGACAAATTGCACATGTGGAAAATAAATTCAAAATCCAACTTCTACTCATGCAAACAAGATGATCTTTAGATCAATCTTTCACCTCTCCGAAAGAGGAAGCCAACAAAATATCATCTCCATCATATGAGCAGTGCAACATGGAGTTTGGCCCTAGTTGCCAAATTTAACACTCCCTCTCAACTAGGGAGAACTCCACCTGTCCGTCCATCTATCAACATATGCAATCCTGTCATCCAATAACATCATGTACTATCATATACCATCTTGTCATCCCGTTGTCTCTGTACTTTACTGGCTCTGCTCTGCTGTAGAAAAAATAATGAAGAAGATATGTTAGTTTTGGGCAACTAGGTCCAAACTCCATGTTGCAATTGCTCATATGATGATGATGATATTTTTGTTGGATTCTTCTTTCGAAGAGGTGCAAGATTGATCTAAATATCATCTTGTTTGGATGAGCAAAACTTATGCTTTGATTTTATTTTCCACACGTGCAAATTGTCAAGGTCGGCCAGATTTGTAATGTAGGCTCATCCAGAATCATCCAATTTGCTTCTCTTTTCTTTTGACACATGAAAATATACGGGACTCCCAAAAACTTTAAAATGAGAAACATGAGGTTTCTTATCAGAGAAGACTACTTCGGGAGTTTTGGAGTCTAATGTAGAATGTGGGCATCTATTTTGAACATACACAATGGTGTTGCCAACTTCTCCCCATAGGAACTTCGGAAGATCTTGGTCATAAAGAATGGCATGGGCAGCTTCCAGAATGGTTCTATTCTTCCTTTCGGCAACACCATTTTGTTCGGGAGTATTCACAATAGTTGTCTCCCTCTTAATGCCAACTTTCATGCAATAGTCATTGAATTCATTCGACTCATATTCGGTTCCATTATTGGCCCTCAAAATTTTGATCTTCTTCCCTATTTTATTTTCAAACAAGGCCTTGAAGCTGCGAAACCATTTGAATACTTTGTCCTTTTTCTTCAAGAAGTATATCCACGTCTTGCGAGAGAAGTCATCTATAAAAGTGACATAATATAAGCATCCTCCCAAGGATGTTACGGGCAACATACCAGATAGATCAGAATGAATTAGTTGTGGAATATCAAAAGTCTATGACACTTGAGGGGAATGTTCCCCTTGTATGCTTCCCTTCGACACAACCCTGACATACACCTTCATGATCATCTTTGAAATCGGGCATATCTGTGACCACCTTCCTTGGTTCGAGAAGGGATTTATAATGAAGCTGTGCAAACCTCTGATGCCATAGCTCCGATTGAAGAGTTGTGTTACATGTCATGGTTCCCAACGGACTTCCTCCAACCCGATAGAGTGTGTCAACTCCGAAACCAAGAGTGAATACCTTTTGAAATTCCTCTTCCAAATGCGTATTCTTTCCATCGATGAATGCCACCTTGAACTTTGTCTTCTCGCTGCCGAGAAAACATCAGATTTTCAAATCAGTACATATACGATCTTGCAAACGTAGGACTTCACCTTGATTTAGATGAAGGGTCAAAATCGCTATCCCTTTTCAATGATAGGCGCATTGCTCTCCAAGGATACCTACCCAGCCTTTTCAATCAAATCAGAGAGGGCTTCTTTATATTCAGTGAAGTGCCTTGAGGCACCACTATCAATCAACCAGTTATCCAGGGTGTCGGGAGGAGATGCAACAGAGAGGGCAGATATAAGAATATCATTTCTCTTATTATCAACAACATTAGATTCATCATACCTGAAGTTCCTTGACCTCTTGAAAGGTTGACCATTTCCATTTCCATTTCGATCAGAAGGAGCCTTCCTATTTCCTTTGAACTTGTTGTTCCTTTGATTTCCATTCCCCCTGAAGTTGTTGTTGTAGTCATCATCTCTGGGAGAGTCCCTTTTATTAGGGCACTCTCTAACATAGTGACCAAACTTGTTACAATTGTAACATCTTCCCTTCCTTCCCTTTGGACCCGCTCTTTCATGATTTTGATTTCTTGGACCAGCATTGTTCTTCTTCTTTGCATGAGCATTGAAGGCAGTAGGGTCACTTCCATTCCCATTTGAGGGATGGTCTCTCTCCATCATCCTTGTCTCCTCTTGAGTGCATCTCGTCAACAATTCATCAAAATCAGGAATTATATTATTATTGAGAATAGTGGTATTAAATACATACCCTGGCCGAGGAAGTCCTCCAAGAGCAATGAGAGTGAGCTCTCCGTCAGCAATGACCTCTCCAATAGCTAAGAGATCATTCTTGATTTCGGTGAGCCTCATGAAATAGGATTGGATGGACTCTCCCTTGTCCATCTTGATGTTCTTCAACTTGTTCTTTAAAAAGAGAATTTGATTAGCATTGCTAGCCCTAAACATGCCAACCAACTTATCGTACATCTCCTTAGATGTGCTCAGCTCGAAGATATAAGCAACCAAGTGCTTATGAATAGAATCCTTGATGATCTTCTTCGCCTTGTTTCCCCTTGCTTGTACTTTGTTTTAGTGGCAGCCGGTGCATTTGATGGAAGCTCAGTGATCTTTCCCTGCACATAATCCATAACATCGTGTTCCTCCAACGCTGGGGATCCACATATCCTTCAAGCATGATAATCAATTTTGTCACCTTTCTCTTTGTACTTTGCTTGGGCAAGGGGGCTGATGACGTGAGGTAGTTGAGTGTGATCTTTCCCTGCACAGAATCCACAACATCTTGTTCCTCTAATGTCGATCTGCTGACATCTTCCAAGCATGATAATCGCACTTGTCATTGAGTCATTACTCAGATTTTGAAGTATGATGAGGAAGCCATTGACCCCGGTCCTTGTCTATCTGAAATTTCGTTGATTGTACTTTTCTCACTTTGTTTGGGCTTTGTATTCACTCCTCAGCCTAATACCATGTTAATTTTAGTTAACCATGGTATGTTCTAAGCTTAGAGCAATTTACTTCAATCTTTCTTATTAGCCCAATTCAATTTCTAGATATGCAATCACATAAACATTGACAGTAAATGTTGATAAAACATAAATAAATCGACAGAAGACAAGCCAAGACTAGAGACACAATAATTTGGCGGATGCCAGGGAAAAACCCCAATGCGGGGAAACCCTTTGATCAAATCTTCTTATTATTCTTCAAATTTAGTAGAGAGAGAGAGAGATTACAATTTTTAGCAGTCAACATGATGGCCTAGCCAGCAAAGTAAATGTTGGTCAAACCAACAAAAAGTCTCCCAATGGAGGTTGATCAAAGCCAGTTAAACTCAGCCTCTTCAAACAATGAAAGTCAGCCCAAAACAATCCGCAATCCTTCAGTCAAACCTAGTCAAACTAAAACAAATCTGCTGTCAATGGTGTGGTTAACGCAACAATCAAATCAACTCGGATTTTCTCGATTTCTGTACCACCAAATTCGACCTCCCAAAAATGCAATATGACCCAAAAATCGAATTAAAAAGGTCAAGGTTAACCCAAAGTCAACGCTGCACAGAAAACCCTTGATCAATCCAAAAACATCAGCAACCCTTTCACACGTGCGGAGGGGAGAGAATGTCTCCTCAGGCTGTACGAACCAATTAGATGGAGAGAATGTGTGAGATGAGTTGATGTCAAAATGAGGTTTGAGTCTCTCCTTTTAATATCCATCAATGAGGCTGGACACATCTTTTGGGGCTTTTGTTTGGCGCATTTACAATTCTCGCCAACCTTGGCAAATTGCACGTGTGGAAATAACTAAAATGAAACTTCTCTACTCATCCAAACAAGATGATTCAGATCAATCCAACAAAAATATCATCTCCATCATATGAGCAGTGCAACATGGAGTTTTGCCCTAGTTACCAAATTTAATAGACACTGACTGAGGTGACAGTGGGTCTGTGTCCCATTGTTATTATTTGGTCTAGAATTTGTCCACGAGGTACCGCTCCTAGGACCCCTACTACACTGAGTGGTAACAGGACCATCCCTCCTCCCGTGAAATCTCAATCTCGTTGTTAGACTAGTTACCTTGGCAATAGGTAGCTGCAATCTCCCAACCCTAAACAATGGCTTACCTATTCAAGACAATCACTCAATGGGTGGTCAATTTGTTATTTGGTCTAGAATTTGTCCACGAGGTACCGCTCCTAGGACCCCTGCTACATTGAGTGGCAACAAGACCATCCCTCCTCCCGTGAAATCTCAATCTTGTTGTTAGACTAGTTACCTTGGCAATAGGTAGACGTGATCTCCCAACCCTCAACAATGGCTTACCTATTCAAGACAATCACTCAATGGGTGGTCCAGATCTACCCCCAACCTAAGTTACTAAGATTTGGATATAGATGCGGATTTAGATACGAATCCCCCAAACTTTTGAAAATCAAGGAATTGGATACAACAGGGAAATCACAAGTGTGTGTATTCGAGGGAAAAGGCTTCAATATTCATGGCTACTAGCCTAACCTTTGCTAACAATCTAACGACCTTGACATGCAGTTGCATCATTATGTATAGACAAATTAGTTGCAGAATATATGAAAGCATGAATATTTGTACATAAATCAAGATAGAAATGGTATCGATAGTACATTTTTATTAAATATTTGAGGATTGACCATCTACAATTTAGATTCTATCAATTACAAACGAGCATACAATTGTTTAAGTCATATAATAGAAAGTAGGCCAGTAATTTATGGACTGCAATAGGTTATCTAATAAGTATCAACAATAACATTGACCAAATAATTATGTTTACAAAATAGGCCATCTACAGACCAAAATATGAAGGCCAATAGGTCCAAAAGAATAAAGTGAGTTAGTTTCTAAACACCTCTCTATAGAGGAAGTGTTCACCAATTGTGAAATCACTCTTTTTGTCAAATACTATAGTTGTGGGGCAACATTGTCATGCATGGTCCAACACTTTGTGACAAATAAAGTACTACCATCACTTATAACAAGATCCTCATGACTAATGTCATCCTCGTTTTTTCCTAGATGGTCCTCAACCGGCAACCAACAGCCCCTTACAACCACCAGATAGCTCGTTGTACCACCATCTCCGCCACTTGAACTAGTCACTATGGAGTCTGGACCCTCACCCATCTGCTATGATCATATGTTTAAAGGTGGGCCTTCCGACCCCTGAGGTATGGCTTTTCATTATATAGTTGGGTATATTTGCTTACTTATCATGGACACTTCTGGGCATGTATTGGTGGGGGTATTCGTGGAAAGATAGGCTTGGTTTGTGCTCTCGTCCTCTTTGTCCACCCGTGTTAACCTTGTATCCTACTTCCTCAGGGACTTCTTTTATTGGCTACTATTTTAGGAGTAGCATTTACATGAGAAATCCCGATTTTAAGGCGTGGTCTCTCTTCCCCGATAACACACACACACTCACTCCCCTTTTGCTCATTATAACCGTTTCACACATTTCCCATATGGGTCCACATTTGTTCTTTGGGTCCACAAGGATTTAGAATCCCCCTACCCTTGTCCTCTCTTTGGGTCGAGCTTGGAATGATGCCTCAGAGGTTGATGCAGCTAAACAGAAAATAAAAAAGCATAATTTGGCCACTCAACAAGAAATGTACCACAAAATGTAAATGATGGTCAAGATATACAAATTTAGCACGTGGTAAAAACCAAACATGAGCTATACCCCCATCATTATGGCCATCACCTTGGTTCCTAGGGCTCCCTATATTGGTCCCTTGCATCATTAAGGAACCCATGATTTTCCCAACCCTTGGTGGGCAACGAATTGCGCAACCTTAAGGGGTATTCATTGTTATATCATTTGCATCATGCTCTCATACCCTAGAGCCCCGAACAATTTTAAAAGAAAAATGAATAAAGGGAAAAAGGCATATGAAGAAGGATTGAAAAACAAAGGTTGGGGTAAATCATGTGTCACGATTGCTGCCTCCTGCATTCATACGCCGAAGTGCATGCTTCCCTTATCTTACCTACCTTTGTACTATGGCATGCAACTTGGAGCCTTCCCTTAATGCCCCACTCTGTTTCATCATTTTATCACATGACACCTGCCACTTGATGGATGTGCCATGGACCTGTCACTCCCTTAGAGGTTGAAATGTAATATTCCCAATTAGCAGCAGCTAATTGGAAATATTAATTTTGATCAATTTTGCCTTATATAATTAAATTATAAATAAAGGTGAGTAGAGGGGGACATAACTCACTCTAAAAATAAAGTGCACTCCCTAGTAGACACAACATTGTAACTTAAGTGAGCCAAGGGGGCCAAGAGACCATGTAGAGAGGGACCCACATATTCTCTTGGAGGGATTGAATGGGTTGGGTTGGCACGGGCAGGGTGGGAGGCTACGTTGAGGAGGGCCTTAGGGTTTGAGAGAGGCCAATGCTATAAGAGAGAGGAGAGCCTTCGGTGAGTAGAGGGGGACATAACTCACTCTAAAAATAAAGTGCACTCCCTACTAGACACAACATTGTAACTTAAGTGAGCCAAGGGGGGCCAAGAGACCACGTAGACACATAGAGGGATTGCGCTGGTTGGGTTGAGCACGTGGCAAAGGGAGGCTACGTTGGAGGAGGTGGGCCTTAGGGTTTGAGAGAGGCCAATGCTATAAGAGAGAGGAGAGCCTCCTCATTTTGGTGATTCTTTTTGTGGATGATATTTGAGCTAGACTTTTGTCTTCTTGAGAACGCTAGCTGTTTAGCCTGTCTGCAGCACTGTTTAGTGCGTTGAGTGTCTCCGGTCGGAGATCTCACCCTTAGCCCCAGGGGACTTCAAGTGCCTGCTCGGGTAAGGTCATTTCTTCAGTCTTTTGCAGGAGGTTTTGTTGGTTGTTTTGCTGAGGAGCTAGGCTTCTCTTGTGATTGCGCAGTCCCTGGGAGAGAGGACGCAGTTCCACTTGGAGGTGTTCCGGTGTGGGGTTTTCTACAGGAGTTTCAGTTGATATCCAGAGGAGAGGATCAGTCTTTTCCAGTAGGAGGTTTCCTGAGGAGATTGTGGCACAGTTTCAGCTATTATCATTTGGCATCTGCGCTGAGCCTTGCAGAGGCAGCGTAATTCCTTGAGGAGGGTTTCTTTGGTGATTTTCGGAGGCTGACCATTTTTGATATGGTTTTTGGGTTTTGTCCGGGGTGGTGAGTATAGGTGGTCTACAGATTTTCAGCTCATTTCGGCAAGGGGATCAGCACCTAGTTTCAGTCCATTCCAGCAGCAGCAGTTTTACGGCAGTTTTCCAGCAGCTGCGACGCAGTTTCTTATAGCAGCCATTTCCAGTCTTTCTGAGAGAGTTCTTCACTTGCCTTGAGCAAGAATAGGTGCTATCATTCTGATCATCTATTGTATTTCATTATATTCTCAGATTAATAAAATGGCTTACCATTCCCGGCATTTTTATGAGTATTTTCTTTATGTTCGATTTCTGGCATTTTCTATATTGTCGTATGCTTGTATTGCTGTCTATTTCCCTTTCGGGATATTACAGTGGTATCAGAGCATAGATCTAGCTTATCCTGTGGACTATGACATTGGGAAAGAGATCATATAGAGGTTTGCTGGAATTTTGGAGAGCAATAGCAGTTGCAGTACCAAAAACGAAATTGGAAAAAGGGCCAAAATATAAAGGGTCAAATTTTTAAGGTTGGAATTAGAAGAAACCATTTCTGGGTTTTTTTGGGTTTTGGGTAAGGATCACCTTCCCAAATTCCTAGAATTTTCTGAGTAGTTTTCAGTGGGTAAATCGGAGGTCGAAGTCAAGCAGCAGTGTAGTTGTGGAGCAGCAGTGCAGTTTATGAGGAGCCTGTAGACACATAGCAGAAAGAGACGATGGCAGGTGATGATGGTGTGAAGAGATTTGAGGAGATGCTCCTCAAATCAGTACAGGATCTGTCGAGGCAGATTGAGGTGATGGGGCAGAGATTCACTGCTGTGGAGGCTAGACAGCGTGAAACCCCAAGGGGTTTCCTGACTGGTGAGGGATCAAGCACATCCCACCATTTGCCGACGCATGATGCCACTCAGCATATGGCATCACATACACCCACATGTCCCACTATGCCCACTTTTCTGGGTGCAGACACAGGGGCAGGAGCACAGCAGGAGCTAGAGCCCGGCCACATGGGTGATTATTTCGCTGAGTATCAGGCATATGGGCAGGATTTCAGGGATGCCCTTCCATTCAGAGATTTTGTTCAGCTCCAGCGGGATAGCAGATCTCGCAACTCTCACAGAGGGAACAGGTATTCACATAATGGGTTGTTGTAGCGCACATTAGGCAGACTCCATTTACCGACATTTGACGGATCGTCCAAGCGTTCGGGAAAAGCTTGGGTGGAGAAATTGGATACCTCTTTCCAGCATGACCGAGTATCGGAGGGGGAAACCATCAAAATGGTTACCTCGCATTTGGAGGATGAGGACACACAAGATTGCAGGGAGTCCGAGGACACACCTAGTGTGACACAGGACTCACCCTCATTAGAGACCTCCTTGACCGTGGCGGTCGATATCATAGTGGAGAAGGAAGAGCCTACCCTAGTAGAGCCATCCATTGAGCTGATGACCGGAGTCGTGTCCGAGTCTTTGGGTGATAGCACCACACGACAGATGGGTGCAGTGTCAGGAGATGCATCCACCTTCGATGAGGCACTAGGAGGTACAGAGGTATTGGATGGTGGTCGCAGACAGCGGTATCATCGACTTCGGACGGACCTTCAAGTTTTGAGAGGGAAGGCCACATCAGTACGGGAGGCCATTTTGTTGCAGGATAAAGAGCTGGAGGGCATGAGAGTGGCTTGTGTCGAGTCGGCGGCCAAGTTGGCCCGCATTGGGGAACGACTGGATTCCCTAATGGTACAACCAGAGGGCACGTTGTAGCGTCAGATCATTCCCCTTCATGCATGCATGGACCGGACTAGCAGCATTATTGGGTCACCTCTTCCCATTGGAGAGAGAGAGATGGAGCCACCTAGTCAGATCTCATACATTGACTTGGATAGCAGTATGAGACGATGAGAGTTGCACAGGGTATCGCATCCACATGTTGAGGTTGGATGGTGAGAGATTTTGAGTTGGTACTCGGTGGAGCGGACTATGGAGATAGTGATGGATCCGAGTATAGTTCAGCAGGAGTTTCCTGGTATGGGGAATACAGGAACCCCAGATTGGCATTGGGATCTAGGCGGGATCACCTATCATTTCCCAGGTAGGTCAGTTGACTATGACTTGGAGGGTACAGTTGGCCTAGCAGTAGAGAAAGCACATCAGCTAGGGGAGTTTCGGTCAGCTCCAATGGCCAACCAGATTATGGGCAGACTCCCTAGGTTGTCTTGGTATGACACTCATACACGGGATCACGGGGTGGTCAACATATCTTGGCAGGAGCTTGTTGGAGGAGGTGGCATTGGCAGACCACCAGATGGCGCCTTGTGTGGGGCCAAGGATTCTTCACCTTTGTGTGGGGCACAGAGGACGCAGCGGAGCCGAGCAGTGGTGGTAACACTACTGACACATAGGGAGATTCACTTCTCGGACCCCTTGAGGAGGATTTGGAGTGATGATCCATTCGTTGGCGGGTATAGCGATGCGACGATGGAGATGATGATACCGATTGGTGGCAGTCTGACATGTAGAGGCACAGCTCTAGATCATCACATCTAGGGATGTGTGGGAGCCTCTAGCATTGAGCAGTGGACTGCCGGTGGACATGGAGTTGCATGGTGGTGTACCGTAGTGTGTGGGACTACATTGTGGAGTAGGAGTGTCCTACATCACATTGAGAGCACACGAGGAGTGACCGATGCCTGGACACAGCCAAGGCACGAGACAGTGCAGGGTGGTGCAACAGTAGCTTGGGGTATCCAGCAGTATACAGGAGTATGCCTCAGTGTGCAGTGGCATGTTGAGGAGTACATGGATGATCGGTGGTATGCGAGGGCATACGGTGACGCACTGCGAGGGTCTTGGAGCATTGCCTCCGTGGAGACTCACGGTCGGGGACACTGGCCTTACCTTTGGGAGTATTACACCCCAGGATCGATGGGGAAATATATGAGGGATACTTGGCGGCATCCAGCAGAGACTCATACACCCGACTCACTTCGACATCACTCACGGTACAACCGATTTTTGTTGTTGTCCTTCGAAAGCACTTTGGGTATGTAGCAAGGGTACGCAAGGCTCACCCAAGATATTTGGATGGCACTCGGCACACTATGGGAGAGACTTCTCGGTAGTGACACCGGGTCGGTGCGCTAGTTGACAGCCCATAGTTTAGGGGTTGAGATGATCCTTTGCGGTGGTGGCACATCGGTCGTTGCCGAGCCTATGCTTGGGGAGCGAGGGTCATGAGGGGGAGACATGCATCATTTTTTCCCTCGTGGCATGTTGAGATCATGCATGAGCGAGAGGATACGAGGTTCGGCAGAGGTAGCATCCCAGACATGCGTCCGGACGCCGCAGACATTGTATCGTCACTTCATAGAGAGGGTGGATGGCATATTCAATGCGGATGAGGTGGCGGAGCTAGAACGAGAGGGCATTCCTTCTATATGCCGTGGTGAGGACTCTCTTTCATATGAGTCCATAGGATCGACTGAGGTTGCTTTTGGGGAGCGAGAGCAGCAGCACGGAGATGGAGACGAGAGACGGCGGGAGCTGTTGGATGTGATGGAGCATTCATCCGTGGGTCGACACGAGGATGAGGCGCGGATAGATGTACTCGCGGTCGGCGAGCCGCGCATTTTTAGTGGGTAGCACTCTCCAGAGTACATCGATGGAGCTTGCAGCCTATCTTGCCCACTTTGGCCCATTATAGAGAGAGGGGCTTCCTTCTACGAGCAGACTTTCATCGCGTACGAGGGGCAGTAGTGGGAGTTGATTACGGGTCGGCGGCAACACTCTAGGCGTGTTCCATATACGGTTGTTGTAGCTACATTGGATTCTTCTTCCAGGATGGATCGGCGGGAGATCATGAGTTGGTACCCTCTCGATGGTACGGTATTCTTCGTAAGGAGCACGGCGGAGCGGGGGCCCTTGGACATAGCGAGATGTTACAGATTCCGGTACGCGGGGGGGCACGGTCGTCGTTTCTTCGACACTCCATCCCGATTTCGGTAGAGCGAGGATCGGCGTGGGATTGAGTCGAGACTTGGATTGGAGAGAGGTGATGAGTTGGTACACAGTTGATGGGACAACTTACACGATCATAGATACGGCGTAGTAGGGGTCATGGTCTTCGCCTCCGAGAGCACGATCATAGCCGAGCGAGTGCGCGGGCTCGAGCCGTGGGACTTGGGCGATTATTGGCCATGGTGGCGATGGGATCCGGGAGGATTGTTGGGTGGTCGGTACCGTGAGAGATCAGTCTTGGGATCCCTGCACCGAGAGATCCCTTCATATCGGGGTGATGCGAGAGGACGAGGGAGGTTTCGGTGGCGCATCCGGGACCCCGGGCACATTTTGCAATGTCGGTGGGGAGCATCAGCTAGAGAGGAGGCTTGTTCGAGGGCATTGCTTGAGGACAAGCAATTTTTGGCGAGGAGGACCGTAATATTCCCCAATTAGCAGCGACTAATTGGAAATATTAATTTTGATCAATTTTTCCTTATATAATTAAATTATAAATAAAGGTGAGTAGAGGGGGACATAACTCACTCTAAAAATAAAGTGCACTCCCTAGTAGATTCAACATTGTAACTTAAGTGAGCCAAGGGGGGCCAAGAGACCACGTAGAGAGGGGACCCACGTAGACACATGGAGGGATTGCGCTGGTTGGGTTGAGCACGTGGCAAAGGGAGGCTACGTTGGAGGAGGTGGGCCTTAGGGTTTGAGAGAGGCCAACGCTATAAGAGAGGAGCCTTCCATTTTGGTGATTCTGTCAGGATGATACTTGAGCTTAGACTTTGTCTTTGAGCACGTCAATAAGTGCAATGCCTGCAGAATTAGTAAGTGTTGAGTGTCCTTTTTGCCGAGATCTCACCCTTAGCTCTGTGGGACTCGCGTTCGCTCGTAAGGCTATCACTTTATGAGGTTTTATGGTTGTTTTGTCAGAGAGCTGGGTTCTTCAGACTGCAGGCTCGGGAGAGAGTGGGATTTCAGCTCCATCAGAGGTTCTCACTATTTGTAAACAACAATGGCCAGTTTGGTCTGGGTGACCGTTTCAGTTTTGCACTCATTCCATAGCATTATCAGCTTTTCTCACACTGGGACTTAGCTTTTATAAAGAATGTATTTCTGCCTTTTTTCCAGAGTTTTCACTTGTTTTGGAGTACACAGCTATCATTCTGATCATTCATTTTATTTCATTATATTCTCGTATTAATAGCATTACCATTCTGTGAATTTTTATGAGTATTTGCTTTATGTTCGATTTCGGCATTTTCTATATTGTCGTATGCTTGTATTGTTGTCTATTTCCTTTCGGGATATTACATGAAATCACCTAATAGGGTCCTTGGTTAACCTCCTTCTTGAACTTGGAGAACACTTGTACACTCTAAAGCCCATTTTGGAAGGGCATGCCACTATGAAGTGTCCACTTTGTTCCATGGTTTGTAAGCTCATTTACTCAGTTACACTAATAATTTGTTGTACTAGAAGGTGAGGAGTCGCATTGGATATTATACAGGATTGCAGGTGGGTATCCATCTTGGGGTTTGGTCTCCCTATAAGGGGTCCAAGCTCTCTAGAGGGTCATTTTGGCATTTGTAGGGTGCGCGTTGAGAGCCATGGGCCTCCACTATAGCAGAGAGAAAATAGCCACACCATGGGGTTCTTTAGTACCATCCATTGCTCGCTCATGTTCCACCTATTTGATGATGATGATGATGCACTTGGACGACCTTGCCCAGCTAGCTACACACTTGCACCACAAACTTGGTAGTTGAGCCAGGGCCCAGATGGGGGTTGTGTCTCACCATGGGATACAAAGGGAGGGCTTGCATCACTGTTATAACCCTTACAGATGGGATATAGGCTCGATTGATCTACTTGGAGACCCGTGAGGATGTTCTTGTGCCCCCATAGCCACTTGGGAGCACTACAAGCCATTTGCTGGGAAATCAAGGGGCCAACCCCTTATCACTATATTTGGATCCTTTCCACTCATTTTGGCACATATTGGACACCACTAGGCCTTTCAATGGCCCTTCTAATTATTGTATTACCATTTTCGACCCTCTTGGGAGGCTTATTTTTTCATATTATGGAGCTATTTGGTGGGCTTGTCACCAAAAGTATTGCTATTTTGCACATTATTTTACTTTAGGGGCATTATTAGGCTAAAATAGGCCATCTCTAATCCCTTAGAGGATTGTATAAATAGAATAGATACATTCTCTCTTAATCATCATCACTTGGATTTGTATCTCTCTCTTCTTGAGAATTTCGATATAGCTATTGATGGACGAATCGGACGATCATTGATGCATTTTGATGTTTGAATATCTCTCTCTTGCTCTTGGAGCTTTGATTTTGTCTCTCTTTGATGATTGGATATACTCGCTATACTTGTAATTGCTTTTTCATGGTCTATTTTTCTCTCTTGTAATCATGTATAATGTATGGAATTTTTGCTCATGAAATTTGAAATTCTTCCTTAATTTAATGCAAATTAGTCAAATTTTGGTCTTGTGAGGATATTGCATATGTTACATGATTGAGTATAGTGAATGAATGTTCCTAAAGGTGAATTATATCCATAATTGCCTTGAGAAGTCATCAAATTGCTGCAAAAAGAAGTATAAATTCCTTTGGTAATTCTACTAGCCGCCTCTACGACCATGCGAAGTTGCTATGAGACTCTTTTATTGGGTGAAAAAAACTCCAAAAAGTTGAAAGCACATTGACTCCATTCTCCCAATAGGGTCGAGACCTTGATCTTATCCTTGGTGATCACCTTAACGGATATCTTTTTCACCTCTTTTCTCCTTTCTAAGTCTTAACCCTAGAGGTCACCCCTAGGGCATCAAGCAAAATCCATTGTAGCCATCCATTTCAAGAGTGAGTTGGGCTACAACTCGCGCTAGGGTTTTTTCCATGGCTAGATTTGGAGTTATTCCAAACCTTAGCTCCAACTCCGTTCTTGACCCTATGCTTCCTTGGTTAGTGGATTCCTCAAGGGTCATCTGCACTAAAAATTGAAGTCATATCCAATTCCTTTGACCCCTTTTCTTCTCCCTTGCTGGGCCAAGATCTTTTGTTTGAAGTTTCACCCTAAACCCTTGACCTTGCTTGGGTCCCCTTGGGCTTGATTGCAGTCTCACACCTATTATCACTCTTTATCTCACAAAGACCATCTTATAAACCCTTTTTCCTTAAGGACCTTAGGTCTAGGACATTCCTTATTAAGGAATATCCTTGAAATCCCTAGGTTTAGGCTAAGCCTTTCTTGGAGAGCCCCTAAACCTTGCTTCTTGAGCAAGTAAACTCTATCATCTAAGTCTCTCGTTATGAATGGGCTCTTGAAATCACTATATTTCCATCACTGATACACCATTCATAGTGATTTCCCACATACCAGGACTCCACCCATTGGTGAAATTCTGTAAAGAGCAGGGGACATTGACTGAGGTGCTAGTGGGTCTTTGTCCCATTGTTGCCACTTGGTCTAGTAGTTGCCTCTTTGAAACCCCTCCTAGGACCCCTGCTAGATTGAGCGGTAACAAGGACATCAATCGGAGACAACTCGAGTGGGCTCAATGGTTAAGAACTTGTGATTTCTCTTGGGAGGTCATAGGTTCAAAACCGGCAGGGGGGTAGGGTTGTACCGTTGCCCGTCATGACCAAGCTAGAGGGATAGACGCCCCCACGTCTGGGATGCCTTGGTCCTTGCGAAAGTCATGAGTTTTGTGTATATGTGGCTTATGGGCTGCCACATATACTCGGGGAGAGTTGTTGTTTCCCTGTCTAAAAAAAAACAAGGACATCAATCAAGATTTCCTAATTTTGATCAAATTTTTAATCCAAGCCTTAAAATATGGTAGGAAAAGCTTAACATGCTTGATCAGAGATTTTGATTTGAGTGAAGGATACATTTTGCCAAGGCCATGACAAAGGGTTTCAACAATCAGCACCACCATCACTGAGGTACATATAGGGGTTGGTGCTCTTGATTAAATGTCAATCACATACCCTCATACGTGGTAGATTCTAATGTAATTCTTCAATCCCATTGATCTCAAAATCTTGAAATCTATTAAGTCTATTGAATTCTTAATGGGATATGAAAATTCTATTTTCTCCGTATGAAGTCCATTGAGAATTTAACATTACCCTTAGGGAGCATCTAGGAAGTGTCTATGGAATGTCTAGGGAGTCTCTAGGAAACATGAGGGCATCATGGTTCAACAAGTGGGAGCGTGTTTTGGCACGTGCCGTTCTAATTTCCTAGAATTGTGCAAATTGAGCCTAAAGCGTTAAGATTTGTAACTTTACAATTTTTTAAACCAATGTCTATTCTCGAACATTCATCTCTCATTTCCTGTGAAATGTGCCCTCGAGTTCCATATCAAACGAATGGGTGGGCCCTGAGTTTCGATTTGAAACCCATTGATTCAAAATAGATCAATTTCGTTGGTGTCTAGGACGACCACAGCCCACGATGCCTCATTATGGTCAGTATAGACTCGTCCATTTGATCCTATTGTAGCCATCTTGATTTCTCATTTCGTGAGTAAATGAACCTTACTTTGTCCCATGCTTGACTTGTTTGTGCGGTCCATTAGTCAATCTCTATTCTGTAGGAGTCCCTAGGCCCTTCACCCGTTTCTTCCTTGGCTTCTTCTCTTGACCATGGCTCTACTAACGCATGAGTTCTATAGACATGAATGTGGACAAATGATGCAAACGACAATATATTAAAAGAGAGAATGGTATGCATGGTCCATCTACAGTATTTTTAGGATGTCAGTACATATAAGGGAGGCAATTTCACATACTAAATCACATAGAACCACTTTATTAATTAAGCTCTAACCTAATCTAACAAACTCTGTTTATGACATGTGACATAAGTTACTTAATTAGTAACCTAAATTCGGAGCTATACTAGGTGAATATGCTAGTATACAAAAATAGATTCACTTCTTATTGTACAATCTTTTGAATATGTCAAAGGCTTGGCATACAACATGCATCCCTAGGACTCACTTCCCTGTATCTAGATTTTGAAGCAGTCTGCTATCTCCTTATAAGTGGTTAGAGTCTGTCTTGAGATGAAGAAACTTGTCAAAGTTGTTTCTTGTATCCCAAAAGAGTTAATCGACATGAGGAAAGACTTCCTATTCTCGTGAAGTTCTTCACTTGCTTGTTGCCGATTACGAGTGCCCCACAGATGCTTGCACTGTTGCTAGTTCTAACATCTATCCGATAAAGCCTATCATCTACAATTTTTACGTAGGGTTTTTTTGTCTATCTGCTTTTCCTCTCGTTGCTTTGTCTTCCTTCCTTCCCTTCTTCCCATGCTTTCTTCTTCATTTTGTGACATCTTGCTTTAAATTCTGATCCGGTTTTAATTTGCTTCCGCAATATTAGAAAACCATCCCTCTCGATCTCTCATTTTGTTATCATCTGAAGTTTTTATTTTGACACATAAATAGCATGTACTAGGAAATGATCTCATTTGTCGTATTGCATATAGATTGTCAATTGACCTTCCGGTTTTTCATTATCGTGAAACATATCACGAGGTCCTGGGAAGTGTGCGCCGAGAATTTTTAAATTGTCGGGAAAATATGCAACACGTTCGTATAGTGAATCAATTTTTTTGATTGTTTGTTACCATTACTTGATATCAAAAAAAGGGAGCAAGAATGGTGAGTAAATGGCATGGGTCAAAAATAATTTATAGAGATTGCAGCTATATTTCAGATTTGATGTTTATTAGTGTGCCATAATTGACGTTTATTAACATATTGTAGTTAATGTGATTTGCATAGAGCATTTCATAGAGATTCTGTGTGTTTTGAAAGAGGTTTCTCCAGCACTGGGTGACGAAGTGTTCTTAAAATGCTAACTATGTTCAGTTCATTGCTAACTTCATCTACGTCGGATATTCGAGTGGCTATTTGTGATATCCCGAAAGGGATTTCAAAAGTTGATCCTTCCTTGGCTTTGCTCGTAAGATATCCATTCTTGTATGGTGTTTGTTGAACCAAAGTTTGATATTGTTTGATGTCCCATGATGTTAGTTTAAACTTTACTGTGCGACTACTGTTTTGTTATTCATTGGTCAAGTTGGCAAAGTATGTTATTAATTGTTGACCTAAATTCTTGCTGTCTCTTGCGTGCAAAACTGGTAGGTGATTTAAATGCAAAATCATTATCAACGGTTGGAGAATCTGATTATGATAAGAGGCTTGTCGCTTATGAGCAAATATCCGCTCAATTATTCTCCCGGATAGGCGAGCCATATACCTTGCTTATTCTCTCACATTGTGTGTATGACATGTCATCGAAAGACCCGTCACTCGGGCATAGTGCCTCCAGCTGTCCACTTTCTTTTATTCAATTTTCTGCCTCTCTGTATTAGAAAGTGAAGAGGTAATGCAATGGGATGATTTTCAAGATGACCCGAAAAGTGAGAAGAAACCTAATCATATAGACACGATGAAGCAAAGGAATGCTTGATTTTTGCATCAATGATGTATCGTGGAAATTGGTCTAAAGTCTCTATCAAGCATGTCATTTATAAATTTTTCTCTGCACATGTGAAGAAGGGTATAACGAGTTCGGAGACCTCCATCCAAAGGGTATTTTTTTATTACATATTGTAAATTTGTATGACATCAACTTAAATATTTTATAGGTAAGCATTACATTTAACATCGTTAAATGTATCCATAGGAATGTAGAAATTTGAATAATCGATATATTATTCACCGAGATTCCCCTCGATCACACACTATTTTAACTTCATGCACAATACATAATCTCTTCTACCATTGATCATTAATTGCGAAATAATAACAATCGTATGCACACATTAAAACCATAAACAATCACACATATGAACACGGTATTTCATGGGAAAGCTTAAATCGTAAAAACCCCCAACTATCTATATATTATATGTTATAGAGATCATGTAACAATCATTGCACAAAGCTCCTCACAAGCTCTCGATGACAATCTCCAATCGCTACACACTAAACAAGCTCGCGATCTAGCAAACACATGCTCCAATCTCTCGCTACTGTTAGCTTCGCTCTCTACTGCGCAATCCCCTGATGAATATTGGCTTTCGATTGAGTTCGAATCCACCCGGTATGCACTGCGCAATATTCATTGGCCTCTCCATCAATGTGTGGTGCAAACTCATGCACTGGTATAGTCACAACTCGATAGTCACACTCGCTCTTTTCACCTATCTCTCCACCGGTCTCCACTAAAACTGTCCATGCATTTGAAGTTAACTGATGTATTCTTTAGTTGATTAATGAGTTATTAATTAGTGAATTAATTAATAATTAATTCACACCACTCTCACTAGTGTATCAATCGTTAGACTAGATACAACTAGCTCAACTATGTTTAACTCGATTAAATTGAATACAACTCCACTAACTTCTTCAATCAACTCCACCAAACTCTCTCACATGAGTTCTAACTTAAGTCTTCATGCAATAGCTCCACTTAACCCTCGGGAATAGCGTAATTCTTTCTGCCGGCTCCTGTGCCACATCCGTACACTTATCGAAGTGTTCCAAGAGAATAAGATAATGTTTATAGTCCAAATATTATTAAGAGCTAATAATATTCGACATATCTATTTTTAGACTAGCAATCTAAAAATAGATTCCGCTCAATATGTCTAAAAATAGAAGTCCATCTATTTTTTTCCGACATGACCAACCATCCACAAATAACATCCTCGCAACTCATAGAACATGATCCATATGTCTAAAAATAGACATAGTCTAAAAAATAGACTTTGCGCCAAAAATAGCCCTCGCGGGCCCACTTAGTGAAGGCGACTTCTTTCCACTAAGCTCATCATCTTGTTGCAATCTCAACACTCCCCTCTCAACAAGATAAGGATTATCTCGCCACCCCTATCCTCGCCTTTTGTGGTATTCGAATTTGTTCTCGGTGAGCGCCTTCGTCAAGATATCGACATCCCGATCCTCCGTGGGAATGTACAGTAACATGATCTTCCGTCGCACACAATCTCCGATATGATGATACGGATGTCAATGTGTTTAGATCTATCATGAAATATCTGGATTAACCGAGAGGTTAATGCAACTTCGATTATCACAATAAATCACGTAGGATCCAAGTGTGAACCGAACAACTCGACTAGGATCTTCCTCATTCATATAGCCTAGCATGCAGCCAAACTCGCTGCCATATACTCGCTCTCGTCGAATTGAGTGCCATGGATCTCTGCTTCTGCTCTGTACCAAGAAACCGTCGTCAACCCGATACCGAAAATCCCTTCCGGATAGTGCTCTTTCTCGTCCGTTGGGCTCCTCGCTAATCCGCATCCATGAAGCCAACAATGTCTTCACCTCATCCGACTCTGTCTCGTACATAATCCATATCTCGATGTGCCTCCGAGATATCTCAATACATGCTTGCTCGCTCTTCCGCAAGAGCTTGGTAGGCTTAACCACAGCTTGTCAGAAAGTCGGTTAATAGCATAGCATATGTCGAGTCGTGTATTGGCCAAATACATAGCGACCTCCAACTCTGTCGTACAACAAAGTGGCATCCACTACCTCCGTCGAAGTAGCATCCTCCTTCCTCCATCCACCGGGGAAAGAGGAGTATCAACGAGCTTGCAGCCATGCATGTTGAACTTCTCCCAGTATCTCCCCTGCATACTTTCTCTGAGAAACAAACATCACCATCAACATACTCGCTAAATTTCCAATCCCGAGGAAATAATGAAGGAGGCCCAAGTCCTTCATCTCAAACTCTTTTGCAAGATCATCCTTGCATGAGATTATCAACAGCTCATCACCTGTCAAAATCAAATCATCTACATAAAGTACATATGATCAGCTACCACTTACTCCTCCTCAGCCAATCGGTGCAGGGTTCGGATCCGCCTCACTTCTTGGAGAATCCAAGTCCTGTGAAATAACTCGTCAATCCAGAATGTGCTGCAGAGGTGCAAAGGTCTCCTCATAATCGATCCCCTCAATCGTGAGAAGCTCTGCAACAAATCTTGCCTTGTACTTTCTCCACACCCTGCCACCGTCGCTCTTCACTTTGTAGATCCATCTCGAACTCACCACCGATTTCCGTTCCGGCCTTGGGACAATCTCCCATGCACTCGTTTCGACAATTGGATCATACTCTTCCACCATGGCATCCACTCATGCGGATCCTCCACATTTTCCTCAAAAGAGGATGGTTTCGTCACGATACATTGACTCATGAGAGCCATGTATCCAATGTACCGATCGGTGATTGTCTCTGTCTTCGCGTGATGTAGGTGCTCTACAACCTTCTCTCGCATCTTTAGCCGATCGGCCGACATCGTAGTGTGCTTCCACCCTCTCGATGGTTAGGGCGCTGCATGAGTGGTCTTTCCACTCCATGAACCCTCATCTTGTGGCTGATCCACATCCCGAGACTCATCCTTAGGAACTAATAGCTCCTCACTGCATGCAAGTGTGGCTTCCTCTCAAACGAACACTTCATGGCTTTCTCCTCATGAAATTTGATATCCCATCGCACAATGGGCTCTGCGACTGTTCGGCAACACACATGATAGTTGTGGTGCGTATCAGTGTACCCCACAAATATCCCAACCTCTGCACTGTCGGCTCTGCGCTTCTTCCGGCATCCTTCGTCACATGAATGTAAACAGGGTTAACCAAAAATCTCAAATGGGAAATATCGGGCCTCTCACTAGAAAATGCCTCCTGGGTGTACTCATGCCAAGTATCCTCGTGAGGACAACAGTTCTCGCAGCATATACTGCAGTGTGCATGCCTCAGCCCACAAGTGTAAAGGGAAGGGCCCTCGATCATGTAACATCGCTCGTGCAACACCCACAATCGTTCTATTCTGCTCAAAGCAACTCCGTCTTCGTCGTGGGTTATGAGGTGCTATGAGCTCTCTTCGAAATTCCTTTCTGCGCCGCAAAAGTCCTTGAATTTTCCAGAGATGAATTCACCACCATTGTCGCTCCTAAGAGCCTTCACCGCTTTCCCCGATTCTTTCTCAACCAGAGCTCTTGAACTCACAAAACTTTGAGTATGTCTCGCTCTTTCTTCGCATGAAGAAGATTCAACACTACAGAAAAAATCATCAACAAATATCATAGTAATTTCCGTGCCTTGCTATCGAAGCTACTGAGAAAGGTCCACACACATCCGTGTGAATTCTCTCAAGGATCGTCGTGGCGCGACTATCGTCTCGTGAAAGGTGGCTTTCATAAATTTTTCCCAAGGTACATCCTTTGCACTAATCCGACTACGCAAGAGTACCCTTAGGAAGCCCGGAGAGAAATCTCTGGCCGGCATCTTCAAAGCTCCATGGTGAAGGTGGCCCAATCTCCGATGCCACAACTCGCCCATCATTCCCGGCTCACCACTCCTCTCCGCCTTGCTTGCTTGTCAGCAAACGCATCCACCTGCAATTGATAAAGGTTTTTAACTCGAACCCCTATCCTCCCGGGTCTCACGAGCTTGCCCCTTCACTTGCAGAAAGCCTTTTCCCTCGCTAAAGACAACATCATATCCCTTGTCTTATAACATGGCCACCTGAGATAAGATTCTTCTTCAATCCTGGAACATGCATCACTTCCTTCAATACGAAGGGTTTTACCGGACTCCCTCTCAAAGGAAATGGTACCGATACTAGTCGCACTATATCTACCATCATCGCCCATCTCGATGTGCACTCCAAGATCTTTCTCATCCGGATCGATGCAAACAAATCTTTATCTCCGATCATATGAAAAGATGCACCACTCGTCAAGAAACCACATTGAACCCATCACACTTGAGACCAAGCATGCGATTAGCGAAAAATCCAGCTCAAACTCCGAGGCTAAGGCCTCTCCAGTCGCAGATCCAGCGTCTGCTTATTTTTTCTTCTTCGCGTGGAAAAGTAGTGGCGTAATGTCCATGTTGGTGATAGTGAAAACACTTCACCTTAGACATGTCACGCTTCTTGCCTTTCGCACCGGATTGAGAAGCTTTCTTGCTCTTCCCCTTCTTTGCTTTGGCGAGCACAAGTGCAATTTTCTTCATCGTAGTTCTTTCGATGAAGATCCGTCCCCGGTACTTCGCCTTATCTCCTCTTGCACAAGATCCGACCAAAGTCGCTCCCATCCCGGGCATATTTCTCTCGACCATTGGCGAGTCCCGATAAGAATGCCAACTCTTCGGAAGCCCAAGGAGAGCCAAGCTCACCAAGTCCTCTTCATCAAAGTCACCCCACACTTCCCAACTCATCCTTGCATTGGATGAACTTCGTGAGGTACTTGGGCATACTGTTGCATTTCTCCATTTTTTATGTTCTTGAGTTTATCCTTGAGCGCCAACTTCCTCGGTCGCTCTTGCTTTGGAATAGGTCCGTCAACGCTTTTCCACATCAAGAATGGAGAAGCCTTACCATGAAGGCTGGACACTATGTGATCCTTTACACCTTCCAACATAATTATTTGACACTTTGTTGTCTTCTTTTGCCATGCATCAAGTGCGGCGATCGCTGCATAAGAGTTTTGGAATTTTCGCATCTATGAACTCCTTCAACCCATTGTCATCTAACACCGCCTCCATCTCTATCCTTCCATGCAATATAATTCAAGTTGCCCTCAAGGGCATACTCCAATCGCAATCCGTTGAAAGACATCTCAACTTCGACACCAAGAAAACACCGTTGCAAATTCGATTCCACTCGAGCTTTCAAAACTCAACCGCTTCAATGTTTTGCAATTCCTCCAATGATCAATATCGCTGCGATACCATGTAGAAATTTGAATAAGTGATATATTATTGACCAAGATTCTCCTGATCACACACTATTTTAACTTCATGCACAACACAAAATCTCTTCTACCATTGATCATTAATTGCGGAAATAAAAACAATCGCATGCGCACATTAAAACCATAAACAATCACACATATGAACACAATATTTCATGGGAAAGCTTAAATTTGAAAACCCCCAACTATCTGTATATTATATGTCATAGAGATCATGTAACAATCATTGCACAAAGCTCCTCACAAGCTCTCAGTACAATCTCCAATCACTACACACTAAACAAGCTCAGCATCTAGCAAAACACATGCTCCAATCTCTGCCACCTGTTAGCTCGCCTCTCACCGTGCAATCCCCCGATGAATATTGGCTCCGACCGAGTTCGAATCCACCTGGTATGCACTGCGTAATCTTCATTGGCCTCTCCATCAACGTGTGGTGCAAACTCATGCACCCAGTATAGTCACATTGCTCTTTCACCTATCTCTCCACTAGTCTCCACCGAAACTGTCCATGCACTGAAGTTAACTAATGTATTCTTTAGTTGATTAATGAGTTATTAATTAGTGAATTAATTAATAATTAATTCACACCACTCTCACTAGTGTCCCAATCAGTTAGACTAGATACAACTAGCTCAACTATGTTTAACTCAGTTAAATTGAATACAACTCCACTAACTTTCTCAATCAACTCCACCAAACTCTCTCACATGAGTTCTAACTGAAGTCTTCATGCAATAGCTCCACTTAACCCTCATGAATAACATAATTCCTTTTTATCGGCTCTCATGCCATATCTCATGCATCTAATTCGAAGTGCTCCAAGAGAATAAGATAATGTTTATAGTCCAAATATTATTAAGAGCTAATAATATTCGATATATCTATTTTTAGACTCGGCAATCTAAAAAATAGATTCCGCCCTAATATGTCTAAAAATAGAAGTCCATCTATTTTTTCCAACTTGACCAACCATCCACAAATAGCATCCTGCAACTCATAGAACATGATCCATATGTCTAAAAATAGACTTTGCGCCAAAAATAGCAAGCGGGCCCACTCAGTGAAGGCGACTTCTTTCCACTAAGTTCATCATCTTGTTGCAATCTCAACAAGGAATGGGTGGCTTTACTGCGTGTTCAATGGTACTTAGCCTTTTCGGGTATTGTAACTTTGAATGAATGCAAGCCTCTTTCCAACACAGATGTAGAAGTGACTTCTTCAATAACATTCTTCACATTCAGAGTTTGATAGCATGCCTTTCCTATCCAGCTTCTTCCAATCTCCTTCCTTGTGCTGAAATTAGTCTAGATGTTGACCGGAGTTTGTTTACTTATGCGAAGCATAGGCGATCAAGAGCAATGACACGGTTTAGGAATATCCTGGATGCCGGAAATCTATCCGAGGTAAGATATAATGTTTGAGTCCTGTATGCATTTATATGTTTATATCTGTGGGTGACATTGGAGTGACAAATTGTTAGTCTTTGCTCTATCCTTTTCCGATCTGCACCTTGCTGCAATGTATTGACATTTCTATGTATATGGAATGTTATGCGTGAAATCTCATGCAAATATTTGTGCCACTCTTTTTCAGCTTTGTTGTTTGAGGCCAAAGCGTGACAGGGAGGGAAATGTTGTGAATTCTTGCTTAGAAATCCTTGCTTGTATTGCTGGTCACATAAGATGGGACTCTTACTTCAGTTTATTGATGAGAGCATTTCGAATGATGGCTTCCAAGGAAGATAATAGAAATATACTTATACGTCTGATTTGCTCTATACTAGATAAGTTTCATTTTATTGATGGAATGACCTCGACTGTAGAACTAGAAAAACATGATATTCAAATAGAGATTGGTGAAACAACAGTTGATAATCCAGATATGGGATTGAGGAGGAATGGTGATAACAAAAATATTATCTCCCCTGAAATACAAGAACATTTGCAAAAGTGTGTTCTACTCGAGATAAATAAGTTGATGATATTTCACTCAAATGTGGTTAATATTTCAGTTTGTCGTGTTGCACCGAAGTTATTGAAACTTATGCCTTTGGGAAACAATGGAATCGTAGCTTCCTCGTATTATGCGTAATATTGCAAATATGTTGAGGAGTCACCCTCATTCGATGAAGTGATGAGGCTGTGGCTTGGTTAGTCGCATGTGCTAAGGAATTAGGACCGCAGATTTGCGCTCATTGTAAAAACACTACGGACAACATTAACAAGGGGATATGAATTGCATGTTTTAGGCTATACGAATCAATTTCGTCCTATTGAAAGTTTCATCTTCCATGGACATTTGAGATATTGATTATTGTGTGCAACAACCTTTCTAGAAGTTGCAGAAAATGATATTATGGGAGAGGTTGTCAAGAAAAGGAAGTTGAAAAATTTTTCCTTTAAAATGAAGGAGACAAGGAGTACCAAATCTTTTTGAAAGTTTGCAGTTAATTGCTCGTCAGTATTACTTTCTCTACACATGCTAGTACATTGTCGGGTACCTGCTAGACGCAATCTTCATAGAACACTTACACCAAAAAAATTTTAAGATTGAGTCAATGCTACGCTATTTAGCAACCGGTCTTCGCGCTAATGCATCAGTAAGTCGTATAGATTTGTTTGTTTTTTGTATATGGATCGATTGATGATGGTATTGAGGAAGAAAATATGGGTAGGAAGACCGATTTGTTTATTAAACTCCGGCCTAGCATCTTCAACATCATCGGACTCATATAAAAATTCAATGGAGGGACCTGTAGATGATAAGCTAGATACACCAAATAGGTATCTAATTTTAGTGTTTGTACTGAGACTTCTTGAGAACCATCTAAAAAAACTCAAACTAGATAAGAGTGATCAATATTTAATAGCGATGTTAGACCCTTTTATAGAACTATCAGGGGCAACGTTCGAAATCTAATTATGAAGGAGTTATATCACATTCTGTGAAATGTCCGGCTTGTCTATTGAGACTTCCTTCCATCTATTGATATTCATAGTAGCAATATTACCTCCTCGCTTTTAATATGGTCCCGACATCGTGAAAGAGTGACGACCCCTTAATTCAGTCTTTCCCGTTAATTTACTTGTTATGCTTTTTGAGACATGCAAATACAACCATCTCAAATGATCAATTAAAGATGCTTCTCCAATGCCCACTCTTTATCGATTTAGAGAGTATCTCAACTACCATTGCACTATCACTTTTGAAGGCAATTGTTAGTGCGGAAGTCACTGGTTCCGGATCCGTATGATTTGGTCACTAGAGTGGCACGCTTGATGATAACTAGGCAAGCTCTTCTCGATTCGCTGCAGCAGTAGTCGGCTGTCTTTTTACAGCTTTCTTTCTGACTACCCTCTTGGTGCTAAGCTGACCGCAACAACACTTGGATTTCTTAGTTGCAAACCTTAGGTAAGGAGTCATTAATTTACTACCAATCATCCAGCTTTATTGTTATGTGTCGAATATAAAGTTTCTTCTTCTAACTATGTTTGTTGCAAATATGAACATACAAGTAAGGTGGAAAGCAGTATCGGGAGATGTTGCATGTGATTATTTTGAAATTTCCAAGTAATGTGGTAAATGAGCAAGTAGAGACAATTTTCCTACCTTTGGTGACTCACCCTGGTTAATGATAGTGACAATCAAGTTCGAGCCATGGTAGGAACAGCTTTTGAAAGTTTTTGATCGATGATGTAAGTCGCCGACCATTGCAAAGGACGACTGGTATTCATCTTTCTTGGTATACTGGGTGATAGAAACAACAGCTATGGCATCCGGGTGCTTAGGTTTAATGACTTTCTCTATTCTATAAAAAGTAATAATGTCAGGAAACCATATTTTCTTTGATAGAATGTGGAGCACATTATCTTTAATCCCGCTTATAATATTGTGAATTTATAACCAACATTGCACTGTGGATCATCTCATAATAATTAGTTTGATACCATCTTCTTTTACCTGTGATCTATCCTTGCAATCATGCGTAGCCTCTATCATGTACTTTTGAAAAAATATTTTCCAAATCGTGTGTTACTTCCCCTTGCCTCGTAACTGTGCCTTTATAAGACAATACAAAGTGTGAGTAATTCATGCAATAAGAAAAGTACCATATCCAAGCCTCTATCGAGTACTTTTGAAAAAATATTTTTCCCAAATCGTGTATTACTTCCCTTGCTCGTAACAGGGGACTTTATAAGACAATACGAAGTGTGAGTAATTCATGCAATAAGAAAAATACCATATCCAAGTCTACCACATGCTCAACGTCCATATTCTCGTTTAGGGTAAGCAAAAGCGTTGACTTCTTCTTACATCACACAAGCAAGAATCCAAGAACATCTTCAAGCACTAATATCCATCTTCATGTCTCCTCTAGGTTTTGCATCACAAACCTTAGGTTGCGCTCCCTACATGTCTTCTTGAAAACATCTACGAATATTGAAGAATTAATACATTAGTTGTAAATAATGACAAAGGCTTTCTTGTCCATTTATATAGAATATGTGAGATTGGCCACCATAAATCATGGACTACGTCCACACATGTAATCCTAAGCTAAGTCAATAAGGCAACCCTATATGTGTTGATATTTTGTGTATTTGGGGTAGCATCAGGCTCTAGCTCCCAAATTTTGTGAAGGGACTAGAGTACACTTGATCTACAAGACCCAGAAATTGATTTGAGATATTTCATCTGGCTTAGGAGATATTAAATTAATTATTTATTTTAATGTATTTTCTAAGTGCAGCAGGAAGAGCAACAACTATGCTACGCAAGTGTTGTGCAGTCCCTCAAGGACAACGTAATTTGTTGTAGGAAACCCTCAGGGGTTACACAGAGACCCTAAGGGGCAGCGTAGGGATTGCATCACCCAGTCTAGGGTAACGCAACCCTTTCCAGAGCAACACCAAGGATCATAGGGGCTTTAGGGGCACACTGGGGTTTCTAGGCCCTAATTTTGGTCGAGTTTCGTAAATCCCATTTGAGGGTGTGAATCGCTCATTATTTTGGCTCTAGACTGCACTAGTGAGTCGTAGATCTATTATTTCTCCGTCGTTTAGTTTCCGGATCCGGAACCCAGTGCTTGTATTCAAAAAAATCTTAATAATAAAACCCTTCGACAGCCCGTAAGACCGGGTTTTCCGCATAGGGTTTTTTCCGGGACTAATTTTTCCAAAAATAACTGTTGCACTTTGTCTATGTGTGCAGGAACTTGTTCTAGATTTGGATTGGTGGAGATCTGTTATGTGTTTTGCTTCGATTAACTTGGATTTATTCAGTTAATAACTTGCCTAAGTGGGAGGAGCATATCCAGATCAACAGAGTTTAAAGATTCATAAATTTCCACATGGTATTGAAGCAATTGCAGATCTAGAGGGGTCACCAATAAGAGACTAAAGGTTCTAGTTGCAGAAAGCATCTGGAAAAGCAATGAAAACACAGATTTGAAGGGTTGGCATGCGATAGAGTGCGTATTCACATAGAGGGAAGGGTGACGCAGCCTAACGCCTGTCTCCCAGCGTCCACGCAATTATTGCGCCGAGGCAGCGCTAGAAACAACAATGATTGGTCCAAGCCAGCCAGATGTGATGCAGATCTGAATTTGTCGTATCCATAAAAGACCGAAGATTAGCTTCGTAAATTCAAAAAGTGCTTGGTGGAGTTAAATTTCTGAAGTTTTCGGATTTTTAGCCTAAGCACAAGTGACAAAGAGCGGGAGGAGATCGACTTCTCGAGAGTTTCTAGCCAAAGAAACTTGAATTTTGATCATAGGATCAAAGAGAGATGAATCATGGTTGATTTGACGATTTACAAGGAGGGAAATCGATCTGTCGAGAGAGAGCAAGGTGCCTCGTTTTATCAAGGGCTTAGATCCATTTCTCTAGCAAAGAGAAAAGGAAGTTCGGACACATTTTGAGCAAATGGCTCCTCATGGACTGCGTGATCAAGACAAGTCGATGGCCTCTCAAACTTTTTCGACATTGGGCAAGGATCCCGATAGTCCTTGAGGCATACAATCTCAGAGACCATGCAGAGCAAACTGCGGCCACACCGACAGATCTCGGATCTCCTTCGGAAGCATAAGGAGGTCGTCATGGGCATGCCAAGTGACTGATTATGGATGGAATCAAGGACGAAATTGTACCACACTTAGCTGAGAAGAAGACAACTAATGAGATGCGGAAATTTTGTAACTAGATTTTTCTTTTTGTGCCCTAATTATTGAATATCATTGTAAAGGATTGTTAGATTGCAAATTTGTACATGTTACTCATTGATAACAAGTAGATGAATGTTCCTAGTGGAGTAGAACTTGTTTTCTTTTCATGAAAGTCCGATGAATCTTGGGTGGGTAAATGCTAGAGAGTGCTTGCTACGGCATCCTTTGTAGCTTCCTTGTAGATCGATTTTGCCAAGAATCATCATACACTCCATAGCTCTGAGAATCAAGGCGACAATTCAAGTGAAATTGGTGATCACCCTCTTTACCTTTTCTTTTTGTCCTAATTTTTTTTTCGTAACCCTAGATGATTAGCTAGGGCCTTATACTGAATTGGATTAGAGGGGTGACATTGAAAAACTGTTTGGATAGACTCATCGCATTGTTGTCCTCTCTAGTGACCCTCAAATTTTGAGGCAATTCTCACGACTAGTTTGAGAGAAAACTCAAACGCTAGCTCAAACTTTGGAGTTGATTGAACATTTTGGGTTAGTGGCCCTTTGAAGGTCATTTTTCCATCAAAATTCAAGGAAATTCTCATCTCTTTCGACCTTCCTCTTCACTACGTAGGCCTATTGTGCTCTTTGGAGGGTATCCTCCCACGATTGGTCATAAACCCCTAGGTCTCACGTGGGTCCCATTCTCGCCTTGCTTTAAGGATAGAGATAATTTATTTAAAGGCACATAAGCATCATTCAAGGCTTTGAGAGGTCCTAGTCATCTTAGGAGCCTTGACCTTAGGAATTCTTATCATCCTTGAATATCAATAGCCCCTAGATCTATGTCTCCTCATAGGCTCTTTCTGGAGAGCCATCATAACTTGCCATTGTTCTTATCATTCAAGTGATTTCCCTCATAGCGAAACTCCTTCCATCGTGAAAGTTCGTAGAAAGACATGGGGACACCTCAATTTTTGTTAACCATGGTATGTTCTAGGCTTAGAGCAATTTTCTTCAATCTTTCTTATTAGCTCAATTCAATTTCCTCGTTATGCAATCACATTAACATCGATGAGAATGTTGATAGAACATAAATAAATAACCGTAAAAACAAGCGAAGACGAGGAAAACGAAGCCAAGACAAGAGGACACAATAATTTGGTGGATGTCAAGGAAAAACCCCAATGTGAGGAAAACCCTTTGATCAAATCTTCTTTATATTCTTCAAATTCAACAGAGAGAGAAAGTACACTTTTTCAAAGTAGCCAACAAGATGCGCTCGCCGAAGCAAAAAGCAAAGTCAAGATTGGTCAAACCACCAAAAGTCTCCCAATGGAGCTCACCAAAGCCACCAAACTCGACCTCTTTAAACAATCAAATTCAGCTCAAAACTCAGAGCACCAGTGAAGTTATTCTCGATCCCTAGATCAAACAAGTACTCACCGTGTACTCTTCCAATCAACTGAACTTCCAACCCAATATGCATCAATAAAACCATTCAACTTGACATCATTGTCACGAGTGTACTTCAATCCAAGCTCGACTGTTCCTCGAAGGTACATGAGAACATGTTTGGCTGCTAACCAATGTGCCCTTTACGGTTCCACCATGAACTGACTTAGGGTATTAACAACATAACAGATGTCCGGCCTCGTATTTACCAGTACACACGAATGACCCCTATGAGTCGTCTCGTACGCCGTAGGATCAACTCTCATCATCGGACGTGTCGATTTTCTCCGCTTGGTAATCGTTGAGTGGTCGTGGGTCTACAATCCTCCATCTGAAATCTCTTCGGAATACTTGTAGTGTATCTTCTTTGACCAAGGAAGATCTCCCCATTTCACGTTGCCAAACTTCCAACCCTTAAAAATAGTGCATCCGTCCCATATCCTTCATGTCATACTCTTTCACCAATTCTTTCTTGCAACTCGTGATGAGCTTTGATGACCCTGCCACGAATCGTATCATCCACATACAATACACAAGATCAATGGCTCACTCCCTACTTTCGTATAGTAGAGATTGAGATCTCGATCACTCTCGACGAATCCCATCTTTCTCAGATAGTCGTCAACCCGACCATACTAGGCTATGGGAGTCATGCTTTCAAACCATATAATGCTTTTTTCAATCTACACACATGAGTTTTCTCGATCATGTGTCTCAAAGCCCTCTCGGTTGTTCTCATATACACTTCTTCTTCTATCACACCATTCAAGCATGCCCCTTGACATCCATTTGGTGAATTTCTCCCATCCCATCCGCACAACAAGGGATATGCAGCACCTAATAGATGTGTATCTGCTACCGAGGCGAAGGTTTTCTTCACAGTTCATTCCTTCCTTCCGAGCATACCCCTTAGCCACGAACTCGGCTTTAAATTTCTCGATCGTCGCCGTCCGGAGCATGCTTGATCTTGTAGATCCACCCGGGATCCCTACAACATATCTCTCATGTGGTCCGGGTATTACTTTCCCGTACATCATTTGTCATGATGGAACTCGTACTCATCCACCATTGCATCAACTCATACACTGTGCCGAGCAACCTTTCCGGAACCGGGACTGATTCTCCGACTTGAGCAACCAAGGCTTGATACCTCCTGCCGCTTTTATGCTGTGTCTCTCATTGCGGGATTTTTCACAAAATCTTCTCGCATCCTTCGGAATCCGTCAAAGTTCTCGTCGTTCTTCCACTCGGTGGTGGGTGGATTTACCGGCTCTCCTTCTTGCAACTTCGTAGAGACCCATCCTTTGGGATCACTATGCCTTGGAGAGGCAACTAAAGTTTTTGTCAGCTGTTGTCAGGGCCGGACCGCAGGCTCTTCCTCCCGACCTGTGTAGCGTAAGGTCTCGTGATCTTCTCGAAGCTTTCTCCTCCATAAATTTCACATCTCTCTGCACCACTACTTTCTTGCTCTCGTGAACATAGATGCGTAAGCCTTTTCATTCTCGTTGTATCCTCACTAAATATCCGCTTTTCAAAGATCATCTCCAATTTCTTCCTCTTCTCATTGGGTACATGACAAAGTAAGTCATGCATGCCGAAGATCCTAAAGTGACTTACTTCTGAGTTTGTTGCCAATGAAGACACTTTCTGGCGTGATCTTTCCCGCTGCAAAGAGTGAGGAGTTCCGTTATGAATCTAGACAACCAGTATGTACACGCTTCACCCCATAAGAATTTGGGCATGTCTTGGTCATACAACATAGCTCAGTTGCTTCAACAATAGTCCGATTCTTCCTTTCTCGCCACTCCATTCGTTTCAGATTATATGGAGCTGTCCATTCTTCTTTTGATGCCTTTCCTCTGCATAGAAACCGGTGAATCCTTTATCTATGAATTCACCTCCATTATCTTATCGCAATACCTTGATCCGCTTCCCTCGTCGATTTTCCACCGCAGCTTTGAACTCTTTAAATCGATCGAAGACTTCATCTTTGGTCTTCAAGAAGTAGATCCAAGTTTTTCCCGGAATGGTCATCAATGAAGGTGACGAAATATTTGGCACCACTAAGAGCTCTGCATGGACATCGGCTCGCAGACATCTCGAGTGCATTAGATCCAACACACCCTTGGCCCCATTGTTGCTTTTCTAATATGTCGCCTTGGCATATTTCCCTCAACACACACCCTTGCGAACATCATCCCGCTTGGTGCTCAACTCCGGGAACACCTCGTGACAGCTTTTGGAGAGTTCTCAAGGCCCCCATGATGCAAGTGCCCCATTCTTTCATGCCATAGCTCATTCGGATCCGTTTCATTTGTGTTGCTAATCAGCTGCTATTGGGAATCACGCTGTACCTGTACAACTTGTTTCTTCTTACTCGATTTGTGCCTTTCTTTCTGCAATCGGGGTGCTTGACATAGACTCTATTGCCAATAAAGTAGATGTCATATCCCTCGTATTTTGAAGTTGTGACACCGAGAGTAGATTCATCCCTCAACCCTCGGCACATAACCCAATGTGGGAAAAACCGTGCAACAAATGAGGGTTTTATTAATTCTTCAACAAATATATCTTTATAGGGAAAATATTTGCGTATAAATTTCGAACCACCCGAGATTGAATACCCAAATTACTCTGGACAAATTTTCGATACCCGACATGCCCCCTGCAAGCCTCTCGTGTCACCTGCGTGATTCTCTCCGGACAGCCCCAACGATGGAATGCGTGAACCGTGTGGAGACCGCGTGGGTCTCCGCGTCGTAGCCTCAAGCTACCTTCGATGACCCTCTCGTTGCTCTCCAACCCCTCGATCTCGATCACCCCCCGACCTCCTCCTCGCTTTTTTGCAACTCTTCTCGCCTTGCAACTCTCCCCCACCGAAATTGAATTCTACACCAGAATGGATCTCCTTCGGGCTACCGAGTGTGTGCCTGGCTTATTCTTCAAATGACCCTCAAGCTTTCTTTTATAGTCTTCTCGTTGGAGAACCAACATCCCGTATTAAAAGATTAATCAATGCTAAGGTTAAATTCTTGACTTGATCCATGGTTTCTAGAAGATTCACACTCGACTTATTAATTCCCTTTTAATTATTTCTTTTTCCTAAGTTTGGACTTAGGGTCTCCATTAAAATAATTAATTATTTTAATAAGTCTTGAATCGAGTGGAATTTCCACAAACTCGTTTTTGGGTTCTTTGAAATGTCGCCGCTCAAGCTTTTCCTCACAAATTTTTGAGACTTGGAACACTTCCGGATGCTACATAACTCAACAAAGTAAAGGCCGTAGGCATAAGGTGTTCTTGGGCTGCATTTTGATGTGATTCAAGTGTGGTCTTCCTCCATAAAGCAAGCCGCAATTCTTCCAAGTGTGGGACAGGTAGGCCGCAGACATATCTCCTTGGGTAGAGGGCCGTAAGGCTGAAAGAATACTGTGTTAGCCGCAAACCTTATCTTCCTTGAAATAGAAGTTTCGTGAGAGCTTATTTGGGGTTGATAATTTCGCATGACAAAGAATTGTGGACAAAATTAAGTGAGGTAAACCGTAGTCGTGAGAGAAGGTTTGGACATGAGGAAGGGTTTTGGTGCATGTTGATTTTTGTAGCATTAGAAAGTGTTCCAAGTCTCAAAATTTGTAAGGATGCTTGGACATCGCATTCCAAAGAACCCATAAACTGTTTGTGGAAATTCCACTCGATTCATGTTCTATTAAACTAATTAATTATTTTAATGGATACCCTAAGTATAAACTTAGGGAAATTTAATAATTAATGGATATTAATAAAACAGAGTGTGAATCTTCTAGAGAAGGAAGATCAAGTCAAGTTTTAATCTTAGCCATTGATTAAACTTCTAATCTGGGTCGTTGATTGTAATATTCCCATTTTTGGTATCATCCATGACAGGGCTAGGAGGGACTTCCGTAGTTAGGAGCAGACAGGTCACATGTACAGATTGGTGCTATCTGTGGCCTCGTGGAGCTGGGAGGAATTTTGAGGAGTTCCCATGGTGTTCGAAGCATTCGCTTGATATATTCCATCATCCTGAGTAGTTTGGCTTTTCGTTCCGATGCATTCCGATAACTTTCGGAATTTTGAGTTATTTACTGGGCTTAACTCAAATTTTGATTATGCTTCAAGGTGGCATTCCGAAGGAATACACGATGGAACACCTTAGTGTAATAGCTCATTGGAACTCGGGACGAGGAGACCTACACGATGGGACAAAGGTGAGACAAAGATTTCAAAGTGACCGGAGGAGGCGCGGTAGCCCGATTTACCCTTTTCTCGTATTAAAAGGAATATTTTATAATATTTTAATAAAAGGGAAAAGTGCTCCATAAATAAAATAATAATAAAATAATGCTCTTAGAAGGCTCCAAAGGGATCTATAAAGGAAGGTAGGGGACCATTGGGAGACATCTTTGGAGTAGATCATTTGCTTGTATATGAGAGGTTTGAGGACGTGGTTCTCTATCACATGCGAGTAGCGGACTGGAAACCCCTGGGTGATTTGGGAGTATTGGATGGAAACCCAATACTTTTGAGGAGACTTCACTTAGGAGTTTCACGAGCTTCGCAGTTTGGTGTGAGGATCATTCAGATCTTCAACTTGGGCTTCATCATTTCGGTGGGTTCGTGTCACCACTGCTGCGGAGGGAGAGTGCAGCAGCTCGGCTTGTGGCTGCGACTGCTCAGACAGCCTTATCTTGGTGGCCAGCTTATCTCAGCTCTTCTGGGTCGGATCTATATGTAAACCCCTATTTATTATCTATAATAAAAGTCGAGATTTTTCTTCCCTGTTCTATATGGTATTGGATCAAGTTGTTTCTTGTCTTTTTAATTTTACATGACAATCTTCCGTTGAATGAATGATTATTTTACGGCAAATTGTGGTATTCAATATTTTTTCTCGCATTTTAGTTAAAATATCCCATCTCGGGGATATTACATTGATTCATCAATGAGAAAATTATAAAAGAAAGCTTGAGGGTCATTTGGAAAGTAAGCCAAGCATACACTGAGTGAACTCAAAGGAAGTCGATTATGAAGGAATAGAATTCGATTTCAGAGTGAGATTTGCAGAAGCAAGAGAAGCAGCAGTTCATCATCAAGTGACGTGGGTCTAGGAAAGAAGGACACAGAATGTCGTAGATGGTAACACAAAGAGCTCACGCGTAGTGACACAGCCTCTTGCGTGTCTCACACGTATAGACATGCGTAAGGACGGTGCAGAGGAGCCGTGAGTCTCTCGGTGTCGAAATTCTCTGAGGGTTCGTAAGAATTTATCTCGTGTGTTTTCCAATCAAGTCCTGCACGTCTTTTTCCTTGTAAAGAATTTCATCGTCTAAAGAATAATATATAGACCCTCATCCGTCGCACCGGTTTTACCGCATTGGGTTTTTTTTGGGGGTAATTGTCCAAAAATAATTGTGTCTCATGTGATTGACTCTTATGCTTGTATTTCTTTTTGTTCTCGTTCGTGCATATACTTTGAGTGATAGCTTTAGTAGTATTTATTACTGAAAATTTACTAGGAAGATTTCCGTAAATAACTTATTGAAAATAATAAGTAGGAGAAATAAATCTATCAACGCGTATAGTGTTTTTCCCGCATTAAAATTTTCACATGGTATCAGAGCAAAGATGAGTAACAAGAGTAGAGAACCGATGATGGAATGAAGTTCGTACGTTGTCGCAACAGAGAACTCCTGAAGGGTTCACACAATTCTCCGAGAAAAGGGAAAGCATGAAAGAGCAGATGGATCACAACGTTGTCTCCGGCATCCCGCATTGGAAGAAGAATTTTCTCAGTGTGAAGCTCCTCTTCTCCGAGATCCGGTATATTGACGATGGGGCCTCCGCTCACATGAAGGGAGTACGAGAATGTTTCTCAAGCTACCAAGAAGAGCGAGATGAATTTTTAAAATAACCATGGGCAATAAGGTGAAATGTACCCATTTTGGAAGATGTACCGTAGTTTTTCAAACGTAGCTCGGTAATAAGCTTCTGAGCCACCAATGTGCCGCATGTGCCCTAGTTTGGGGATGAACTTACTCTTTCGTGTCGCAACTTCAAAACAAGGGTTATTACATTTACTTCATTGGCAAAAGAGTATGCGTCTAAACACCCAAGTTGGAAGAAGAAGGCACAAAATCGTAGTCGGGAGAAATAAACTCTATAAGTTACATCTCGAATCCCCAATGGCGCCGATAGGCAACACTCGATTAGAAGGATTTGAGTGAACTATGGCATAGGAGAATGAGGGCACTTACACCATGGGGCATTAAGAAGTCTCAAGAAGACTATCACGAGGGTTCTAGAATTGAGCACCAAGTGAGATGATATCCAGCAGAGGGTGCGTATTGGAGAAGTATGCCAAGGCAAGATACCATAAAAGCAATAATAGGGCTAAGAGTGTATTGGGCTTAATACACTCGGACATCCGCAGCACCAATGTCCACCAAAATTCTTAGTGGTAGCCGACTATTTCGTCACCTTTATTGATGACCATTCCAAGAAGACTTGGATCTACTTTCTCAAGACCAAGGACGAAGTCTTTGATCGATTCAAGGAGTTTAAAGCTCGGTAGAGAATTTGACAGAAGCAGATAAAGACATCGCACATCGACATTGGCGAAGAATACATCAATAAAGAATTCACAGCAGTTCGCGCAAGGGAAGGCATCGTAAGAGAGTGGACCACTCTGTAGTAATCCAGTACAATGGAATTGAAGAGAGAAATAATATAACTATTGTCAAGACCGCAAGGGCAATTTTGTATGATCAAGACATGCCCAAATTCCTCATGGGCTGAAAGTTTGTAATACAATCGTTCATTCTACGAGTACAGGATTCCTCATAATGCATTGGGTAAGATCACTCCAAAAAGTGTCTTCACTGGTAGGAAGCCAAAGGTGAGCCACTTTAGGATCTTTGGCAATGCGACATACTGCCATGTGCTCGAAGAGAAGAGGAAGAAACTGGATACGACTGTGAAAAAGGGATATTTGGTGGGTTATACCTGTAGATGCAAAGACTTACCGCATTTACATTCTCGAGAGGAGGAAGATTGTAGTACGGCCGAGATGTGAAATTCATGGAGGAAAGGGCCTTTAGAAATCTCGGGAGATGCCTTTCGCTACGCGTACCGAGGAGGATTCTTTGGTCCAACCACAACGACCCGTGAGGGTAATACGAGTGCCTCTCTAAGGCACGAGGGATCTAAGGGATACATCTCTCGAGGAGTTGCAGAACGAGAGCGGTAGATCCACCCACTACTAGTGGTAGGATGAGCAAGGAATTACAACAAATTCGAGGACGCAGAGGAGTTTGTCGTGAGCTCCCATAAATGTGAGGAGGCAACATGGGCAATCCGAAAGGTACCAAGCCTTGGTAGCTCATGGTCGGGGGAACCCTCTAGTTTTCGGGAGGCAGTCAACGACGGTATGGGTAGAGATGCGATGGTGGAAGAATAAACTCCACCATGAAAAATGATGTCCGGGAAGTGGTTCCTAGGCCTCTCGACATATCGCTTGTGGGTTTGAGATGGATCTACAAGCATCAAATATGCCGCATGGCAACATCGAGAAATTTAAAGCCAGTGTTTGTGGCTAAGGGTTATGCTCGCAAGGAAGGGATATACTATGAAGAAACTTTTTTCCCCAGACACTCGATATACTTCTATTAGATCTCGTGATATCCTTGCTTTCTACGTATGGATGGGAGATTCACTAGATGGATGTCAAGACCGCATTCTTGAATGAGGGTGATAGAGGAAGAAGTATATATTGAACAACCGCAGAGGCTTTGAGATGCATGAGCGATAGGACTTCATGTGTCAAGCTCAAGAACACCTTTTTATGGATTGAAGCAAGTCCCTAGAGCTTGGTATGGTTGAATTGACAATTACTCGCAGTAAGACGGGATTTGTCAAGAGTGCCACGATCCCAATCTCTACTATTTCCCGGGGTTGGAAGTTTGGCAGTAGCAAGGTGAGATCTTCCTTGGTTAAGGAAGGTATACTACGCAAATTCGAAGAAATTTCAGATGGAGGACTATAGACCCATGGCTACTCCAATGATTACCAACTAGAAGAAAATTGACACATCCGAAGACGATAAGGCCGGGCCCTACCCTCGTAGGCGACTTCATAGGGATCTTCCGATGTATCCGGTCAATACGAGGCCGGAAATTTGTTAAAGTCGTCAACACTCTCGCTCGGCCCATGGTAGAACCGAGGAGGGCTCATCGAGTGAAGAATCAAACATGTTCTCGTATATCTTCAAGGAACAATCGAGCTTGGATTGAAATACACTCAAGCAATGACATCAAAGCTGAGTGGTTCACCGTCGTAGACCGGGTTGGGAGCCTAGTATATTCGGAAAAGCTATCTGGTGGGTACCGTTTGTAGTGTTGGATTAGGAATGACCCTAGTGCAAAGCAGAAACATAAATCCGTGGCTCGAGCTCGACAGAGTCCGAATATATGCGGGCAAGCACGACTTTGTTTGAGGCCATATGGCTTCGGAAATTGCGTGTGAACTTACTCAAGGAAAATATAGAGGCGACCAACATTCTATGTGGTAACTCGAGTTGCATCAAGCTCTCCGAAAATCCTCGTGTTTCATGATTGGTCGAAGCATCATTGACATCGTGTGTCACTTCGTAAGAGATCCGTGTCCAACGAGGAGTCGTACAATTGCGTAGACACTCCAACAGGAGAACAAGTGCGCAGATATCCTCGTGAAATCTTCGGGAAAGACAAAGTTTGTCTATTTCAGTAGAAAAGATGGGGATGATCAAGAATCCATTTTAGTAGCAGGAATGGATAGGTTCAGATTCAAAGGGAGTCGCAGGACAAATGAGGCAGTGTGACAATGACAATGTCATGGGAAAGAGTGCGAGGTAGAAATTTCAACCCCGCTCCAATTATCAGCTCTTTCCTATCACTCCATGCATATAGTTTTAAATATGAACATGACATAAATATTAAAATCTAGAAATGACCTAAATTTTTGAAAATACAAATTTGGAGATTTTTGTAATCGTTGAAAATGCGTAATAAAAACACATTAAAATATGACAACCACACAGTAAAAATAACACAATGATTTTTGTCAATGTGACCCTCGGAAAAATCCCTTACAACTCTCATGAAAACCATTTTTGAAAGCTCTTTTTATTTCGAAAATGTTGTTACAAAGAAATTGAAAAACACAAAGAAAAATTCCACAACCACAAATACAGTAGTTATCTCGATTTCCATGGTTGAACTCGCCTTTGGAAAATGTGCCAATCAACAAACTTACAAAACATAAATTTTACAACATTAAAAGTCATACGATCGCCTCGTAAAAACATGCCGTAACAAGCCGTACGGAACTCGTATGATTTGTATAGCAACCCTCCTTGAAATCCTCGCCCGTAACCTGCTTCAAAATCTCGCGCTGAAGCTACCGTCCTTTTTTCTCAAAATTTTGTGCCAAAATATCAATCGTACTTCTCCTGATTTTCGTGCCTAGAATCCGCCTTGCACTTTGTAGCTAAATGTCGTCGTACTCTTCCTTGATTTTTGTGCCTCCCTTTCTTGGCAATCGTGCCTCTCCCCGTCCGTATGTCTCGCCTTTGGATTTGTGCCAATAATGTCACCGTACGTGATTTGTCGAAGTCTCCTTGTCTGCCCTTCCTTCATCTTCTCACTCGCTCAGTAAATTTTCTCCTTGCTCTCCTTCTCTTTATCTCAATAGCTTACGAAAGATAGAATTGATCTTTTCCTCTTCTCCTCTCCTTTTACCCTTAAGTGACCTTTTGGGTAACCCTAAGATCTAATGGCTGATATTCATTTAGATTTAGGGATGAGAATAAATGTGCATTTAATTCTCACTTTCTATTTTTTTAACTCACCCACTTAAATAAAGACCCACTTAGCCTTTTATTTCCATGGTCACTTTTTTCACTTTCTAATTTTTCATTGACTTTAATAAAGTCACTTTAAAATTAGAATGTAACTTTATCACTTATAAAGTCACTTTAAAATTATATTTGACTTTACCACTTATAAAGTCACTTTAGAGAGAGTAAAAATAAATTGGACACTTTTTCCCTAGGCCAAAGATCAAAGCCTTAGGAACCACTTTGTCCTCCGGTGCCCAAATTTTAACACAGAGGCAACAATGCGACAGATGAGGGGGCAACAACTAGGCATCAATAGCGCATAGGATGCTTCAAGACCAAAGTAACAAAAAATCGCGATCGGGAAAAAAATCGCCGAGGGAAAAAAAATCTGAAAAATCGTAAAAATCGGGAAAAAATCGGCACATACAAAAATATTCATTTTTTTTCAATTTTTTTAATATCTAAAGCATCTACAAAGCATAAAATAAATGTATTGACACATAAATATGAAAAAAAACTAATATATAAGATGTGTAATATCATGTCTAGTGCTACATCACACATAAAACTAAATCCTCGTCTCGTAATACTAAGTCTCGAGTCTCAAGAGTCAACTCAGCCCTCAAAATATCAACAAAAAATATAATAATGTATCTCATATCATGAGTCATAATGTCATATACAAAGGAATGTAAATGCACCATATAACCCTATGGTCCTATACTATTGATTTCCTCTCGCCCTCTTGCGAGAAAAATACAACAGCTTTGCTCTTTCTCTAGATGAAGAAGTCGAGCGGGAGTGGCAATGGGCTCGTCGTGCTCTAGAAGTAAAAAATGAAGCACCGTATGGGAACTCGAACCACTAGGAGCTAAAGAGGCGGACCACGTCCTCTACCGTGTAGTGGTAGGTGGTGTCACCTCCTCCTCTGCTCCCTCCTCCTCCAGCCGCTCGTCGCTCCTCTCGTCCTCCTCCTTTTCCCTCCCCTCCACTCCCTCCTGCTCTATCCAATCGTGCTGACTCCATGACAGAGCCTCCCAGCCCTCAACCCTCCATTCGATAGTGGTGTCGATCGCATCTAAAGAGATGGCCTCCATATCGGGGTCCTCTCAAGTTGTCTCACCCACAATCTAAGATTGTAGTAGACGTAAACCATGTCATTGAGCCGCCGACCCTCCAACTCGTACAAGGGTCATAAATTAATACAATTAAATATTTAAAAAAAATATTTAATAAATTCAAAAAAATCAGTTGAGATATGTTAAGTTTTTTTATCATTGCGCTTTTTGGTGTGTATTTTTTCAAATACACTCAGCTTGCGCTCGCATCCCGAAGCGCTACATGTTTGAGTCGAGTATTCTAATGGCAAGTTTTTTGGAGTTTTTGGTAATCGCCACCGTAGCTCCTCCACCATGCATCTACAAGTTACAAGTTACAACAAATAAGATAAACTTATAAAGTTACAAACATAAGAAAATTTTTAAAATAATGAAAATCTTACATCTGCATTTTAGCAGTCCTATCCTCGACAGCTACATGTCGAAGCTCAAGGTGCCACCGCCATTCCCCGTATACCTCCATCTCTTTGGATATCTCTCGAACGTTCGATGGAGTTGGCACCATCTTCCCGAACACAACTGAAAAAGCCATCCATGACCTCGGCGATCAAATAGAAAAACCACATGAATAAGCAAATGCGGGGGTTCGGGAAGAGCCCCCGCAGCATGAATGGGATCGATGGAGTGTGTTGTTCCATCGATCATCAATCACTTCCCATAAAAGAAGTTGTCTCGAAACCCCTCATCACCCTTATCATCATAATAGTCGCGAACAGCTTCTTTGGCCCTATCCATGGCCTCATACAAGTAGCCCATTGCGGGCTTCTCTCCATCCACCAATCTAAGAACCCTTTACCAAAGGTTCACTAATGCTCGCACACCTCTTCCACCTCGACCCGCAAACTTTCCTGATATGACACGAACTCGCGGATGGCTTGTCCCTCGATTTGCAGTCGATAGTCAAAGCACGCCACTCATCCGAAAGAAACATTCTCTTCAATTCCCACTTAGAATTCAAGAGGGATTGAAGAGAGATGAAAGTAGTGGCAAATCGTGTAATAACAGTGCCGCACCAACTCCTTATTGTTGGTGAATGTCCTCATCAAATGAAGCACGGATCCATGGTTATATATAAATTTTGTGATTCTCTTTGATGATTCTACAATATCATCGACAAAATCAAGCTTTTCCGATGTCCTCCAACATCAAATCAAGGCAAATGTGCAGCACAAGGTGTCCAAAATATGCTCTGATACCTCTCCATAAGCATCTTGCCAGACAAAAAACATAGTTTGTAGCGTTGTTCGTTATGATTTGGACAACATTTTGGGGGCCCAACCTCCATAATGAACACATCTAATAAATCACATAATAATCTTGCATCTTTGACATGTGCGGATGCATCAACAGATTTCATAAATATTGTCCCCTTGGGACAAGCGACCAAGAAGTTAATAAGGGTCCTACCCCTTTGATCGATCCAACCATTTGACATCACGAGTGCATCCTGTGACTTCCCATGATGCCCTTAACTCTTCCAATCTCTTGGTGCAATCAGCTTTCTCATTTTGCGAATGCGCCCTTTAAGGTCATTCTTCGAAGGGGCTTTGTATCCCCGGGCCAACAACGACGATAACATCAATCGCAGCTCTGATAAAATGGATTGGTCCCGGCAACATTGAAAGGAATATCACTCCAAAGAAACAGTTTTTCCCAACAACTTATCGACTTCTTCCTTCTCCTTTCTTTTAAGAAAGGAGAAGATAGATGGTCGTGCTCTCGGAGTGGTTCTAGGAACAAAAAATGAGGAGGCGACTACGGGTCGCTGTAGAAGAGGCTCGATGTCGAAGAGCCACTAGCACTCTCACGCTCAACTCCAAACCCCTGATATTTGACTTTTCTGGTAGCCTTTGCTGAGTTTAGTGGTTTCTATTTCTCCCAATGAGTTCATGGCTCTTTTGATTATTTACTGAATTGGTGTTTCTACAAGGGCCTACTTCATGCCCGGGGAATTTGTGCCAAGTGGTATTTCAACTCTGTATATCCCCCATTGTCATGTGTTGACCACATAATTTGCAAGTCAAGTTTGATCGGTCAAACCCCCCATCGAGTTCACCAAATTCTCCATAAAGGATCTAATTTCCTTTGGCATGTTGGAAACTTTGAAGTTTGAACTTTGAATGTTGAAATTTGAACCTAGGGCACAAGAAAAATTGCGATTAAAAAAATAAAATAAAAAAATTACAATTTTACATACAACATTTTGATTTTTTTTCACAAAAAAAAACCCTCAACTCAATCCAAAAAATAATGGGAAAAAAATACATGTTGAAACACAAGCAAAAATAATGGGAAGAAACTAAAAGCACAAGAAGAAATATAAAAAAACAAAAATTTAACAAACAATTTTTTGCATTTTTTGACCAAAATAAACCCTCTCCTCTCAATAAAACAAAAACACACACAACCAAATTCAATCACAAATGATGAAAAATACATGGGTAATAGAAACCCATGGAAGAACAAGAAAAAAACAAAAAAAAATGGGTCAAACTTGATGCCCATACCCTGGAAAAACGTTTTGCTGGAAACACTTGGTCCAAATTCGATTTTTGTTCGCTTGGATTGCAAGAAGTTCTTCACTTTTGTCCAATCTTGGGCTTGTAAATCACGTATCTCCCTCCTTGGCTCTCCTCCTTCCCTCCTTGGCTCTCATAAGCAAGTCTGTCCAACTAAAAATGACAAACAAAAAACCAAAAATCGCATTATAAAGTCGTTGTCCGATGTCTGCAAGATTTTTTACCGAGTCGACTCGCGATTTTTTCGAAAAATCTGATACGGGACGATTTTTTTCAAAAAAATCGTTTCAAAAAATCGCCAATAAAATCGGCAGCCCGAAAAACTCGCGATGTTTGTTACACTGTTCAAGACAGAGCAACATGCAACAGGCATATTGTTAGAACACTTTCCTTGCTAAGAGGGAGTGTTGATTTTTGTAGCATCAAAAAGTGTTCCAAGTCTCAAAATTTGTAAGGAGGCTTGGACATCGGTATTCCAAAGAACCTAGAAACCATTTTTAGACATTCCACTCTGTTCATGTTCTATTAAAATAATTAATTATTTTAATGGAGATGCTAAGTCTAAACTTAGGGAAATTAAATAATAAGTGGGTATTAATAAAACAAAGTGTGAATCTTCTAGACAACGAAGATCAAGTCAAGTTTTTATCTTAGCCATTGATTAGACTTCTAATCTGTGTCGTTGATTCATCAATGAGAAGATTATAAAAGAAGGCTTGAGGGTCATTTGGAAAGTAAGTCGTGCATACACTCAGTAACTTGAAGGAAGTTGATTATGAAAGAATATAATTCGATTTCAAAGGGAGAGTTGCAGGGCAGAGGAAGCAAGAGGGCATCAACAAGGATGGTGGGTCGAGGAAAGGACGCAGAAAGGTCGGAGAAGGCGACGCGTAGCAACAACGCAGAGAGCTCACACACGCTCTACACAGAGAGACACATAGAGGGACGAAGAGAGGAGATGTGAGTCTCCCGGTGTCGTAAATTCTCCAGAGGGTTTGTGAGAATTTATCTCGTGTGTTTTCCAATCAAGTCCGTTCTATCTTTTCCTTGTAAAGAATTTCATTCGTCGAAGAATAATATATAAACACTCATCTATGCACATCGGTTTTCCCGCATTGGGTTTTTACGGGGACAATTGTCCAAAAAATAATTGTGTCTATGTGATTGACTCTTATGCTTGTATTTCATATTGTTTTGTTCTCTTCGTATATACTTGAGTGATATTTGTAGTGGTATTTATTTTGAAATTTCATCGAATATTTCTATAAATAACTTATTGTAAATAATAAGTAGGACAAATAAATCTATCATCTGTAGAAGTATTTTTCAAGATTGAAATTTTCACTATGCGATGATGTCAACAACCCTAACCAGAGTGTTACAAACCTACAAAAACTACAACAACCTATGGAGAAGCAAGGTATGTGTTTATAATGGTTTTGTGATGAGATAGATTGCTTGTTGGATGGTCCATGTGTGGACAAATTTATTGCAACTGAGAGCCAATTGGAAGGCTTAACGTGGTGGTTAGAAGCCTTTCCTTGAAGAATATTTCACAATGGAGTTATTAGGCACTTAGTGGTTGGTGGAGGGCAACAAGAATGTGACCAAAGTAGTCCCCGATCAGGCGTGACAAGAAGGATATTGACGTTGTGCGTGGGGTGAAGAATTGAGTCTAATGTGTAGCTCTTTGATGGACGAAAGAAGCTACTAGATTGGCGATTGGAGCTTAGGTGTTGGTCAACCTAGAAGAGCGATTGGATCAAACCATGTTCATTGTAGTAGAGGCGACTTGCAACGGTGATAGGTGGCAACCCTCCCGGAGACTCTATGTCTTGTCTCTTAATGAACTAAAGGCGCCTAGAGAGCAAGAACATGAGTGAAGGACCGACAAGACGAGATACGACATAGAGATCGCAATGAGTTTGTTAGTGTATCTTATATTCTTGTACTTGTGGATAATTGAGGGTCATTATCCCTTGTATGGGAAGCCCTAGGCTCGTTGTATTATTTGGTTGGTTTAATATAAGAAAGATTGGGGTGTTGTACATAATACATATTTGTCCAATATTTTGTAAAAAGTTGTCTATACTTGTGCATGTGTGATTTACTGCTTTATATTTCTCCGTTGTGCAAAGTAGCTTCATTGAGATTCTTGGTTTGGTAGCGTTGAAGATTCTAAGATTCTATCATAGACCCAAGATCATAGAAATTAAACCACTGCCTCCTGGAAAATTATTTTGGCCTCCTTCAGAAATTATTCCTTGCAATATGGAGCCCAATCTCGCTCTGAAACAACCAAATTGAACTGCTCTTCTTGGCCCCCTGTGTGGGGTTCTCTAGCCTCTGTGCAGTTGTTGGAATAACTAACAAAGTCGTGGAGAATTTCTCCTGGAAATTCTCTCCGACGATCCTTTTGCTGACTTTGCCTCCCTCGAGCTCGTTGCTCGAGTCGAATCATCGCTCCCTGCAAATTGAACTTTCTCTGGAGACTCTGCGTCTTCCTCTTGTGCTCAAATATATTCTCTTCATCCCCATTGACTTGCTCTTATAATCTCTAGTTGGCTCACAAACGACCATGATTAAATACTCATCAATGGCTAAGATCATCTCAATCTCAATCCGTGTGAGTTTCTAGAGCTTTCTTCACCTTTCCTTAATTAATTACTCGTTAATTAACCAATTTTTCCTAAGTTAGGCTTAGGAAAAAATTTTAAAATGAAGTCTAATTAATTTAATTAAGGCGTTTCACAAGTCTATCTCGTGAAACCTTTTCTAGGTTTTGAAGATCTCGTGTTCCTTAGTATCTTAGACACAAATCAAGACTAGAACATTTGTCGTGCAAAAACTAACATACGGCGGCATATGACACGAAGAACGAAGAAAAGTTTATGGCAAGAGAAGTTCTCCCAAGCCAAGCAAAAAATCCAGTTTGATGATTTGTGTTCAAGGCGGAGAAATGGATAAAGACATATAGTATCACAAAAACTGCCCGAGATGACAAGAAAAACTTCGTTAAGATGGAATAAACAAGCTAGCAAGCTCAAGGATATGATGAAGGAAAGTATCTTTGAAGACTTAGAAGGAAGGTTAATTGGTGACTATCCAGTGATCTACAAGATCTGCTTGCACTAGATGACGAGAATAAACAACTACAAAGCATGAATTAAGACTATAAGGTTCTCCCGGTAAGAGGAGAGGATCATGAGAAGCTTGTTGCTCAAATTGCTAGATGGGTAAGGTGATAAGAAGATTTGGAAGTCAGCTCTGCTTCAAGCAAATAACTATGGTAATGGTTCTAGTGAAGGAAGTAGTTGCGAATATGATTTAGATTGGGCGAAAAGTGTTGAAGACGGGAAGAACAGGATGGTATTGATTAGGTTTGATTTTTGCTTGACAGAAAAACATATGTTGCACCAGGATTGTGACGGAGCTAAGTATAATTACTGCCAGATGGATTTGGCCAGTGTGGTAGTATGGCTTCAATAACTACTCGAAGGATTGTGCGAGAGACGACCATGATGATGGTCCGCTTGCCCTAAGAGTACGAGACATGGTATAGAAGGAGTAGTGGGAGGCTCCCTGACTGAACCCCCCTGTCTGAAACAGTTGCTTGCTCAAGGAGCAAGCACCTTGAAGTTTTATACTTCAGGACAAGCTTGTGGGGTTTGTATACTTCGAGAAAAGCTATAGTGGTTAAGAATATTTCCTCGATTAGAGGTGGTAGTGTTGTTGCATCAGAGTTCAGCATATTGCCTGGGTCCACGTATACAGGTCAAAATATTGGGCCAGAAGCACAAAAGTAAGCTGGGGAAAATGGCCTAGGCAACATCAAGGCCCAAAGTGCTCCTTAGGTGGGCGGTGGTGCCTCTAGCATCGGGCGAGGGTTACCATTCCGTTAACATGCTAGAATGGTAACTAGGTTTCACCATGGGTCACAACGAAGTGTTGACAGGTTCCAGTGGCAGCCAGATGGGTGGTGAATAAATACAAATGACTTGTTGAGCATGATTCGATGTAGGATGCTTTCCCTGAGTGGTGGATTGACACCTCAACATAACTGGCACTACAATAAGGACATACATTCTGCCATGTGTCAAGTGTGTTGACTGGAATTGGGAGAATGTTTTGATAGGGGATAGTCATTCTTCTTGTGTCAAGTATGTTGACCGTAATTAGGAAGAATGGTCCCTAGAGGCTCAGGTCCCCACTCGCTGAGTGGGTGCCTCTTCGCATCGGTCTCAAAACTCTCTAGATAGATTGAGTGAGCTAATTTAACATCATGCCCAAAATTACTCCAATGAGAGTGTGGCCTTCGGAGATTCACCACGTGTCAAAGATATTGATCGGAATGATGGTGAACCAAGACTAGTTTGTATACCATGTGTCGGATGGACCAAAATTATGGTGACTAGTTGATGCTAATGACGTACCATGTGTCAAGAGGTACCGACCGGAATTATGGTGAGGATACACCATAAGTCAGAGGTACCGACCATAATTATGGTAACTTGATGTTGTTAAATTTACCATGTGTCAAAGTTGTTGACCAGGATTATGGTAATTGAATGATGTTGATACTGATGATGAATTCTTATAACCTTTTCTTAGATAGATTTGTCAACAAGAGAACATCTGTATAGTCATTATGAATACCTCACTAGCTAATAGGGAGTGTTGAATTTTGTAGCTATGGTCGGTCTTCATAATTAATATTTTGCCTGTTGTAATATAAAATGTAAGACATGTTCTTCATGTCAATCGCAAAAGGGAAAAAAATTTGAATTTATAAAAGTTGAATTTTTGGCTCCAAATGACAAGTCGACCCTCCAAAAAGATGAAGTCGGCCCCTGGTGAAGGGACACACCCATTTGATATCTTGAAATTCCTACATATATAGGTGATTCACTCTCCTCGACAGAGCAAGAAATCAGATCACCTTCGAGGCGAATCGGACCATCTAAGGCAAAGAACAGAGGGCGAATCCGAGGGCATAACATAGGATGAATATGAGGAATATGAGGCAGAGTTAAGGTTGAATATGAGAGAGAGATCCGAGGAAAAGTTTCTAGACATACCATGAGCAACAAGACCGAGCTTCTTGGGCACGGTAGGAGGCCAAAATTCAGCCATAGCAGATCAATGCGGGCCGAGGGTATTGGTCGATTTCGACTTGTGTTGAGGGCTGGTTGACTGAGTTGGACCAAGGCTACATTGTTGGTCGCTTTGAATTTCTATTTTACTAGAAGAATCAGATGTATCTTTGAACTCGAACAATTTTTCTACCGAAAATGTTGCTAGGTTTTTTCCGTACGTGGTTTTTTCCCGGGTGGGTAAATTCTTGTCTCTTGTTTGGCATTTTGTTTAGACTATTGAGATCTTCTGTGTAGTTGCTTTATGATAAATTTGAATGCAAGAAAAAAATTAGCCTAAGAAATCATAAGAAGTAATTATCTCGTTAGAATATCCTATGAAAAATCAACATGTTTGAGTTTGTACCATTTCAAAAAAGGGTACTATAGTAGAAAAGAGAGAGTAATATATTAGTGATTACGCATAAAGGGATGGTGTTATATATATATTTTTTACTTTTATCTATTTCAATATGTGAAAACCAATATTTTTTAGTCACCGCAATCGACATAGAGAAGGTACTTTATAGTTTCTTCTTGTTAAATTGATGTTCACGTCATTCCTTTACATGTTGTGAATTCCCATGCCATACACATGGATTTGCTCGGACACACCTTTCTGAGCGTTTGACGCATCTATTAATCTAGGTTGTCATTGATGTCACATGGCAATAGGATGCTAGATGATGATGAAGTGTCGGTGATGTACCTTGATGAATAATGATGGATGACCATACTTGTTGAAGGACTAGATTATGTCCCTTGGTCATCTAGATGATGTAAGACTACATACTGACATATATCACTATGGCATGGTAAGCTTATGATGAAGGCGGCAAACATTGAAGGATCAAACCATAAAGAAGCCCAAGACAATCCGCCCTACCTCATTTTTACACCAATAAATGAGCAATCACATTAAAATTTATTTTTCTCTACCTTAGAGACAAAATTTATCTATGAGACCTTCACCATCCTCAGAGCATATTTTTAGCTTTCTAATGAGCTATCACTTGGTCCGAAACTCCAAGTATTCCGAGAAATATGAATTTTTTAAGTCAAGGAAATTAGTCTAGTCATTAAGCCAACCTAAACCTCTTCTCAAGTCGGTTTGCCCCTAAGAAGACATGTCTTTTTCATCTTAAGCACATAATGAACCGTATAAATATAGTGCTGAAACTTTACTTTTCATCATCAACTGGATCACACTTGGAGAACAACGAGCTACAAGTTCACAACTTGTGAACTTTCAGGGAAGGTGAACTTAAAGAACATATATTAATACACATCTTATCTAGCTCGGATTATTACACCTTCTCTCGGATTTCTTACGAATTATTACAGCAAGGAAAGTTGTTAAAAGTGCTCAAACTTCAGTTCATCTCTGGCAATAACTTTTTGAACTGGTGCATAGTGACTTAGACCTACAACAAAAACCCTTGGACCTGTTTTTAGAGCCTCGTGACATACCTTGTCTCTGTGCTGTTGCTTCAAATTGTGGTTTCATCTCTTCAGCACCTGCGTGGTTGCAATGAGGATTCTTCAATCTGCTTCGGATCCATATCTTCACCTTATTTTTTTCAGACACTGTGTTGTTAAGGTGTTTTGGACTATGGTCAATTTGGTTGAGACTTATATCTGCACCTTGTTTTCAGACCTGTAACATGTGGAATTGAAGTGGCTTGGATCTTATTGAGTTGGTAAGCTGTGGTGAAGAAGTATAGGTGCTGTGTGGTGCAAAACGTTGGTGTGCAACTGTGATACAATTTCTTGGAACAATTTGGTATTGAAATCTTAGTGTAGTGCAGAAGTCTTGGTGCAAACTCTGGGACAAAATTTATAAGGAAGTGTGATGCAGAATAGCTGGTGCAGTATGGTGAAGATTGGTGCAATGGAACATCTTTGAATTGATCATCTAATAAAGAAGAAAATAGGGATTGGTGTCCTTAGGGTAGGAGCCCCTAAACACAAGGTTGGTGCCTTGGAGAAGATAGGGTCGAAGCCCTAGAGGTCGGAGCCTCATTAAGTCCGAGTTGGTGCTTGGCAATCATTGTACTCATTCATTTGTAAAAGGATCATTATCCTTCCTTCTATAATAAATTATTCATTTCTCTATTTTTTGTGTAGAATCTAATTGGTTATAATAACAATTGAAAAGAAATACTGATTTGCCCCCCTCTCAGTATTTCCAACAATTGGAATCAGAGCTAGCCTCTTCTTTATCAGCCAAACAACTGGAACAAGGATTCTTAGACACAATGAAGAACATAGAAGCAACATGGAAGCTGCCTATGTTCGATGGAGCAAAATTTGGTTTTTGGAAGAAGAGGTGTCCTACTATTTAATGTCCCTTTGTCAAGAAGTGTGGCATTATGTTTTGAATGGGTACAAAGCTCCCTCCACTCTTCCAACTGATCTAGAAGAAAGAAAAGCCTACATTGCTAATGCCAAAGCTCTAAATTCGTCACTAGTGGAATCTCCGATTTTGAATTCACAAAAAGTCATGAATTGTGACTTAGCCAAGGAAGTATGTGATACGTTGATTGCCCTATATGATGGGGAATACAAAGTTAAGAAGGCAAAGCTTCAAACTCATAGAAGTCAATTCGAAAGTCTGAAAATGGATGACGAAGAAGATATTGCATCATACTTTCTTAGAGTAGCTGAAGTGGTTAATGCTCTTAAAGGGTTAGGAGAAAATGTTGAAGAAAGCACTATTGTTCAAAAATCCCGAGATCTCTTCACGATGAGATTTGACTCCAAGGTAAGTGCCATAGAAGAAATGAAGGACCTAGATACTCTCAAGATGGATGAACGTCATGGAATTCTCATTGCCCATGAGATGAGGAAAGGAATTCCATATTCCAAAGAAGCATCCTTCAAAGCCTCAAAATCAACAAAAAGAGGAAAAGGATGGAATAAAAATAGCGATGACTGCGATGTCGAAACCGAATTAGCTCAATTTGTACAAAGACTAAAGAAAGAATCTAAGCTAAAAGGTAAGTGCCCTCTCATTTGTTTCAAATGTGGAAGAATAGGTCATTATGTTGCAAAAATGTCCTCATAAACATGATAGTGATGATAAAGAGGATTCTAAAAGGATGGTGTACAAAAAGAAAGGGTTTAATAAGAACTTCTTCTCCAAACAAGATGAGTTTGATGAAGATGAATTTAGTAGTCATCAAGAAGAAATCAACTAGAAATATCCCTCATCACAAAGGAAGTGATGATGAATCGAGATGAAGAAAATGACTTTGTTGGAAGCAAAGAAGTTTATTCATGGCATTTACAAATGATGATGATTCGTAACTAGAAGACGAAGGAAATGTGGATAAATTACTAATAAGTGCCATTGAATAAAATGAGAATTTACGAAAGAAGATCATTTCTGTCAAAGTAGAAAAGGAGGAAGAAAAAAGAAGCTGAAATAATATCTCTAAGAAAGGAATTGGAGCAAGTCAAAAGGAGTTGGCAAAGCCCTCAAGCACTTGATAACATTCTTAATACTCAAAAACCTCAATATGACAAATCTTGGATTGGTTTCAAAGGAGAATCATCAAGTACGAAGAATAATGCAAGGAGTTATGTCGACATACTTTCTTGCCATCCAAAAGTAGAAAAGTCATCTCTCCAAGAACAAAGGGCCATCTCAAAACTAAGAATTGAAGGAAGAGCAACTCCAACAAAGAATGTTGATTCAAGTTATGGCTATTACAACAGGTACCAAACTATCTTTCTTGGGTATTGTTACTATTGTAAAAACTTTGGTCATCAAGCTAAGCATTGCAAAGCTCATAAGAATCAATCACCAAGATTGAAAGATCAAACAAATAAACTATGTGGTCCCAAAGAGCAAGGACAAATAAAAGATTACAATTCTTTTGATCCTTTGATCCGACTTGTTCATTATGTAATAATTATGATCATAATGAAAAAAAATTTCCCTCTCAAAAGAGAGGAAGCTAAAAGCATAAATGTCAATATGGATTAATGTGGCCTAGCTCTTTGTGCTCATAGTGAAGAAAATCATTGGTTCGTGGATAGTGGATGCTCAAGAAATATGATAGGTGACCAAAAGAAGTTTGTCTCATTGAACAAGAAAAATGGAAATGTATCCTTTGGAAGTGGATCTACTAAAATCACTGGAAAAGGCACTGCTACCCTCATCTTCCAGAAAAGGAAATTGAAGATCATGAAGTTGAGCCCTATTGTCGCACAAAATGTCTAGGCACCGCGACAACAGCTTAGATTGGGGGTTGTCACCCTGATCCTCAATCTCTCTATTTAAGCCGTCTCCTTGCAGACTAAGGGGGGTAGACCCTATAGAAAATGAATGAAAGAGAACTAGTTGGAAACCAACCGGCTCGTAGACACAATCAAGCAACCAAATACTTGTTTAAGATCTAGCAAAATTCAACAAATTTGATTAGATTAAAAGTTTGATACTGATGCGTTATGGAGTGAATTATATCGTTATGAAATTATGATCAAGAAGTTGATAGATAACTAATGCTAGAATGCACAACTATCCTATTATGAAATGCCAATTCAATCTAAAATGTGAACGCATGAGATGAGAGTAAAATGCTTAAGCCACAACCACAGTGTTTAATTGCTCAAATAAATGTTCAATTTACCAAACTGAAAGATAAGTTTTTTCAACAATGTAATATAACATCCAATTAAACATAAGCTTATTACTCCAATGCAATTGTAGCTCAAAAAAGATATCTTCAAAACTTTTCAACTTCACCTTCAAGAAAACGCATTAAAGATACTCAATCTAGGAAAGAAGGACTTGCAATTTATCATTACTTGAAAAGCTCTCAAAGTCAAATATGCAATAAATATCGATTCAAGTAAATTAAACCACAGTTAGAGTTAATTAAACGACGATCAATCCCAATAGATGTTAAGCACGAAATATTCAAACCCAGATGTGAGACTTAAGCACTTTAAATTTCAAAAGCGATAACCATGAAATAGCAATAAAATTTAGATGCTAAGCAATTCCAAATTTAAATGATTTTATTAAATATTCCAATCCAAAAAATTTAATTTTTTCCTATAGTCAAACTTTAGATATGTTAAAAATTTATTTTATCTTTGACTATAGAACAATTTTAGATTCTTCCTTTTTGACGCCCAAGACCACCCAAAAATAAAAAAAATTAGAAGTTTAATTTTTTACAAAAGTTGAAAGTTAAAAAAAATTTCATTTTTATTTGTTTTTGAAATTTTTTAAGTTATAAGTTAATTAAAGTTTTGAGCCTTTTTTAAATTTTTCACAAAATTAAAAGTTAATGCAAATTAAAAGAGTTTGAAATGTTGAAAAAAAAAAAGCAAACCTTATACAATTTTTAAAAAATAAAAGAAAACGAAATGAAGGGGAGTTAGGGTATGTGCAAGTCCACGGGAGGAAAAGAAACGTGAGTGAAGGTTGATGAGGAAAGTCGACAACGTAAGGGAGATGAAGGCAGTCAAACGGGAGAGGAGAAATGGCAGCAGACAGGAGAAAGGCTTGGGTAAAGGGAATGGAGCGCGAGAGCAGGGAAAGAGCAACGCAGAAGGGAAGGCGTGGAGGAGAAGAGAAGCACTGGGCAGAAAGAGAAAAGGGGAGGAGAAGGCACATCGAGATGAGGGAAGGACGAAGCTAGAGATGGAGATGGCGTAGCAGAAAGAAGACAAGCGGAGGGAGCAGCTACGTGAAGATATGGCAGCAGATTGAAGGCTGCGTGAGGGACAAAAACTGACAGTGAGGGACGGAAACCAACAACGAGGAGGGTTGACGCAGACAGGAGCCAGCAAGGATGAAGGAGATGCAGATGGTAGAAACGAATGCAGCTGCAAGGGAAAAAGAGATCACGCAGGCAGGAGAAATGGACGCAGTCAAATAGGCAGTGAATTGAAGCAGCAAGAAAAACACAGGTTAATGGAGCAGCTACAGGCATAAAACGCAAGCACACTGGTGCACACAAATTTCGATTTTTCCCAGAGCTTTAACCAACAAAACAAAAATTTGGTTTAAATGCACCTGCAATTTATACTTTGAGGAAAGATCCCGCCCAGATCTGTAGACAATTTGATCTTGAGACCATATCTTACCTTCCAGGACCTAGATCTGGCTCAAATCTGAAAAATTTTCTGAAAATTTCCCAATATACCCTGCACAAAACCAGAATGAAAGTAGCTAGAAACCCAACACATGCATAGAAAATGAAAACCCTAAACCCCGGTGAGTTAAAAAAATAATAATACTTACAAATCTACAATGCTATTCTACAAATCTATTAGATCAAAGCCCTCTTGGGCAGATTTAACCATTTTTGCACAATTTAGAAACAAGAATTTAAGAGAGGCACAAGCTTAAGAAAACCCTGCAAAAAATATTTCGTAAGACAACTTCAAAAATTAAAAGCCGATGAGCTTTTTAAGGTTTTTTGAAATCTGAGTCGGTTGATCTAGCTGAAGATTTCCCCAAACGCCCAAATCTTGAAAAATGACCTCTGCTCACTCATATCTGATTTTTGGATTAATAGTGATTTAAAAAATAACCATAAGATCATCAAGAAATATAGATACCTGATACTTCTATCAAATCAAAATGAAATTTAAGAAAACCCATAAATCTGCATAAGATACTTGTATGAAGATCAATCCACAAAGGCTATTAGCTAGCAAATGCCAATAAAAGTAGCAGAGTTTTAGAAACAATATTACCACATAAATCTGGAAAAGTAACATCAAAGTCTATAACCCTAAAGTATTTCTATTTTATTGATCAACAAAAGTTACAAGAGCTTCTCAGAGCAAGTGCACGATTCAATGATCAAATGCAAATGATGGACAAAGACCTCTAATTTATAGAATTATTCTCCAATGGCTAGCTGACTTAATCTCCGTCAAAGTAATCTCGACCGTCGAAAAAGATTTAATCATCTTTTAATCTCGTCCATCGAAATTAATTATTTTTTGAGAAATTTCGAATTTTTCATTTAATTGACTTTGACTCAACTACCAAGGCCCAAGGGTCCAAAATTTCTTGAAATTTTCAATATTCCCTTGGCCCGGGACCTCTAAAAATTAAAACTTTTAGAATCGACAAATTTTTAATTTTGGAGAATTAAATTTTCCTAGGACCTCAAATTAATTAAATTTTTTGGCTTATAATTTTAATTTAATTTTGCCAAAAAAATTTAGTTAATTGACTTATGAGGGGATTAATTATTTTTCCAACCCTCTAATACTTTAGCTATGGTGTCTAACTATGAGGGACCATGCACTAAAATATTTTACATGAAGATATTACAATTTGACACATGAAGGGGGAAAACCCATTTGTAATAGACCCTCAAATAGCTACCCAATTCTGCGGCTCAAAACATGATCTAGCAGACCAAGTAATTTGTAATAAAATAATCTAGTCAATTAGCTAGGATTATTCTCAAATTACTTTTACAAAGACTCGATAGAAAACGCTAGGACTTAGTTTTTTGACGACAAAATCCACCCTACCTTTGGGGTGAAGTTGGAGGGGAAAACTCTGCCGATCATTTGTATCGAGAAACACAAATGAATCAGTGAGACGAAAAACCTCTTAGGATAGAAATCGTCACCAAAATACTAGGCTTACCTAGGTTGTTACATACATGATGGTCTTACTAAGATCATTTACATTATAAACATGCAGAATGGGTTTACATCTTTTATAAAAATGTTGACTCATGATTAAATCTGAATGGTGTGAACACCTCGAACATGATAAATCCCATTTGCAAAAATGGGGGTGTACTACTATGGGGTTGTTGACACTGAGTGGTCAACAAGCCCTTCCTTGAAGAAAGCGAAGAAGAACCTGAAAAAGAAGAAAAGGATGAAGAACCTCAAAGTGAACCTTCACACACTCCTAAAAGAATAGATTATCGGGAATATAGATGAAGGAATTCAAACTCGAAGAAGGATGACAAACACTCCAAGAAAAGATGACGTTCTCTTATCTTTAATAGAACCTGAAAATTTTTCTCAAGCAAGTAAAGATCCTCATTGGATAAAGGCCATGGAAGAAGAAATGTCTCAAATTGAAAAGAATGAGACCTGGGTGCTAGCACCTCGTCCAAAAGATAAAAATATAATTGGAACAAAATGGGTATTCAAAAACAAGAGAATGAGGATGGACAAATTATCAGAAATAAAGCTAGACTTGTTTTCAAAGGATACTCACAAATTTAAGGAATTGTCTTTGAAGAAACTTTTGCTCTAGTAGCACGTTTGGAAGGTATAAGAATGTTTTCGGCATTTACTTGCTCAAAAGGATTCAAGGTCTATCAAATGGATGTAAAATCATCATTTATGAATGGAGACCTCAAGGAAGAAGTCTACTTGGAGCAACCAGAAGGATTTGATCTAGCTGAAGGGAAAGACTTTGTATGCAAGTTGAAAAAGGCCTTGTATGGGTTGAAACAAGCCCCTAGAGCTTGGTATGAAAAGTTGGATCACTATCTACAACAAGAAGGTTTCAGAAAGGGAGTAGTAGGAAGCAATCTCTACATGAAGATAGACAAGGATAAACTTTTGATCAATCTTGTATATGTTGATGATCTAATCTTTGCCAGCAATGATGATGGGATGAGCCATGAATTTTTTCTAAATATGTCAAAAAGGTTAGAAATGTCAATGATTGGTGAGTTATCTTACTTTCTTGGGCTACAAATATCTCAAACCACTGTAGGCATGTTTATATCTCAAGCAAAATATCTTAAAGACATGCTCAAGAGATATGGGATGGAAGATTGTGCCCCTATGAGCACACCAATGACCACATATTGTAAATTAAGCAAAGATGATGATTCCCCTCTCATCGATGCAATTATTTACAGGTCAATTATTGGAGCTCTCCTATACTTAACTGCCACAAGACCAGACATTATGCAAGTAGTTGGAATGGTGGCAAGATTTCAATCAAGTCTTAAACAGTCTCATCTAGCAGATATTTGAAAGGAACTACTGATTTTGGTCTTTGGTATCCTAAGAGCTCAACTTTACTGTAACAACTTACTCCGATGTTAATTGGGTTGGAAGCATGGATGATCGAAAAAGTACCAATGGAAATGCGTTCTTCATGGAAGATTGTCTTGTATCTTGGCTTAACAAAAAGCAATTATCTATATCTCTTTCTACAACTGAAGCCGAATACATAACTGCTACTGATTGTTGTACACAAATACTATGGATGAAGGAAGCTTTGAAGGATGTCAACATAGAAACTAAGCAACCAATCACTATTTTTTGCGACATCACTAGCGTGAATCTGGTGATGCACTCAAAGACCAAACATATTCCAATCAAATATGATTCTCTCTGTGAACAAGTTGCTGAACAAAATATCAAGTTGGAATACATCAATACAAAGGAGAAAATTGCAGATATCTTTACAAAACCCCTTCCACGAGAAGCACATGAATATCTTCGCCAAAAGATGGGGGTTATTTCTCTTGCATAACATTAAAAGGAAACCAAACAAAGGAGCAACGTAACAGGGGGAGTACGCTGGCATTCCATTTGCCATTGATGTCAAAGGGGGAGAAAAGGTGGAATATTTCTATCAATGACAAAAGGGGAGATTGTTAATCTAGGTTGTCATTGATGTCATATGGAAATATGATGCTAGATAATGATGAAGTGGTGTCCGTCATGTACCTTGATGAATAATGATGGATGACCATACTTGTTGAAGAACTAGATGATGTCCCTTGGTCATGTGGATGTTGGAAGACTACATAATGACATATATCACTATGGCATGGTAAGCTTATGATGAAGAAGGCAAACATTGAAGGATCAAACCATAAAGAAGCCAAGACATTCTGCCTTACCTCATTTCTACAACAATAAATGACTAGTCACATTAAAAATTATTTTTCTCTACCTTAGAGGCAGATGAGACCTTCACCATCCTCTAGAGCATATTTTTAGCTTTCTAATGAGCTATCACTTGGCCCGAAACTCCAAGTATTTTGAGAAATATGAATTTTTGAAGTTAAGGAAATCAGTTTGGTCATTAAGCGGACCTAAACCTCTTCTCAAGTCGGTTTTCCCTAAGAAGACATGTCTTTTCGTCTGAAGCACATAATGAACCGTATAAATATAGTGCTGAACCTTTACGTTTCATCATCAGCTGGATCACACTTGGAGAACGAGCTACAGGTTCACAACTTCAGGAAGGTGAACTTCAAGAACATATATTAATACACATCTTATCTAGCTCGGATTATTACACCTCTCGCATTTCTCTACAGAATTATTACAGCGAGGAAGGGTGTTAAAAGTGTTGAAACTTCAGTTGATCTGTGGCAATAACATTTCGAACTGGTGCATATTGACTCGGACCTATTTTAGAGCCTCAGACATACCTTGTCTCGGTGCTGTTGCGTGGTTGCAGTGAGGGCACTTCAATCTGTTTCGGATCCATATCTTCACCTTATTTCTTTCAGACCTGTGTTGTTAAGGTGTTTTGGACTATGGTCAATCTGGTTCAGACTTATATCTTTCTGAATACGTTTGCAAGATATGTTTTCTTTAGACAGTGAAATTTGTTCACCTTGTTTTCCTTAACAACTGTTTGTGCAGGAAATATGGGATTTAATTTGTTCACTTCTGGTTCATCCACACTTGTGGTTACGAAAAGTATGTGGACGTCTTATAGCTACATACTTTACTGTTTCCGCATCTGAAATAAATACGGGGAATCAGACAAACATTTCAAGAAGAAAAACTGCAATGATTTTGCAGCCTAGCAGACTCCTCTTATTAGCTGCGTACTTTTGTCACCAACTTGATACAGATCTTCTTGATGAAGGCACGAGTGATGTAGTTGTGAAGAATCTTATATATGCGACCTGTGCACTGCATTCCTTTGTGAAAAGCAGACAAGAAACTGACCTAAGTGATTTCTTTTTCACCCTTGACGCTAGCAATCAATCACTTATCTTGAAAGCATTTTCATTTCTTGGTTCAAAAGCATGCAGAGAGGTTTGCACCTATTTGGTTAGTAGGCAATGCGGAGATGTTTCCAATTTTGAAGGAAATGAAAATTTCAATCAGGACCTCAAAATATCACTACTCGAACCCATCTTCAAGAAGTTGGGAACGGTTGCACTTAAAGTGCGGGGTGTACAGGTATGATCAGTTGCACTTTCCAACATATAGTCTGTTATATATACATTTATTGACATTTGATTCTTAGATTTTACTTCTTGGGCGTCGGATCCTTACACTATCCTGTTGGTAGACAAAGTCCATATTTGAGTGGTATAAAGCCATTTCTTTGCAAATGGGCCATGAAGGAATTCAAAGCCATGGAGCAACAATATTGCTACCACTGTATAAAATCACACAGGGATTTGCAGGGAAGATGATTTCTGGTAAGGAAAATAAGACTTTTGATTTTTACATGGCAGTATTAATAAGGATGGTTGGATAACAGTTTGTTTTCTTTATAAAGGTTGAGTAGCTTACATTAATTTCTTGGTTATTCAATCCCTTATTCAGGGGACTTGAAGCTATTGGCAGATGATGTTCTATGTCACATGAAAGACATCATGGGGGTTGAAAGTTTTGTACAATCTTACAATTTAGTGAGACAGTATGTGAAGGCAACAAAAAGAAAATAGAAAAGATAGCTGCAATCGTTAACCCAATGCGGCATGCACAAAAGAAGATGAAGTTAACAGGAAAACGCCAAGCTCAGAAGAAAAAGAAGATTTTAAAAAGGAAGTTACAGAGAGGTTGATTTCTCCGAGCCTAACTATCCTGCTTGGAATTTACTTGGTTTTCTAGTATTCGAGTATCGCACTCCTTGACATAAAAAAGGGAAGGCATAAGACGCTGCTTCGAGACACTTGATTCGGGTTTTTATGTGCTAACTGAATTAGCTTTGCCAGTCCACACAACTGGAATGAAGGCATATTGTATCATAATTACTATCAAGTAGAAGTGATTTAGTGCGGGGTTTTGTATCTTTAACAGACGGGTATTTAGGAATGACTAGGAGCATGTTGCTAAAATATCCAGTAATTTGATCATATAAGAAATACCCGTGAGGATCCATAGGTTTTTGAAATTATTATCTAATTATTATCTAATTTTAAGGTCACGGCTAACTCAGACACCAATCCAAACATCAAATTGGTGTATGAAAACCTGTCCTCCAAACATCAAATTGGTGTATGAAACCCTTGTTTTTGGGACAAGGGACCCACTTTTGCATAGCAATTTGACTGCTAAGTTTCATGATTTGTGTGATAAAATTGTTTAACAATACCGCGGTTCAAGGCAGATTGCATATAAATTAGTTCAAAATAGTATTTTATTTAAATTATTCTTACATTCTATCTAAAACTGATCTAATACTATTTAAATTATTCTTACATTCTATCTGAAACTGATCTGTACTATTTGGCCTAGAAATTATCGTGTCATTTATTTCGTTTGCTATGGCGCTGTGAAGATCAAATTGACACTTCAGACATCGCAACGAAAAGTGTATTAATGTCTCAGTGGCTTACTTTTGTAATAATCATTTTTATAATGCCACCATTCCAAGTACGGTAAGCTTGTTTTTGAAAATTCCAAGGAAATTATGATTTTAGGACAATATCGGCACAAACTATATTAATTTTTTATTTTTTATTTTTTATTTTTTTAAAATCAGGAATGGAACATCATTAAAAAAATCACCAATTGTATTGACTTGTATATATTGAGATAAATTGGAAAATAAAATTAATATACAAAAAATAAAATATGTGATTATTTGATCTTTTACCAATCTTGTAAGGTTGATATACATCACATCACAAATATAACAAGTGTTACATGGTAGCTATTACCTGCCGATTAGTTTAAATATAGCTAAGTTTTAATAAAAATAAATAAAAAGTTACAATTCTATATATCTCAACAATTGCATAGAATTAATTTAGGTAAAAAAATACATTTATTATTTATTATCTTTTTTTTGTTCCTTTTTTTTTGTAAGGTTGATATGCATCACATCACAAATATAACAAGTGCTACATGATAGCTATTACCTGCCCGTTAGTTAAATATAGCTAAGTTTTAATAAAAATAAATAAAAAGTTACAATTCTATATATCTCAACAATTGCATAGAATTAATTTAGGAAAAAAATTACATTTATTATTTATTATTTTTTTTGTAAATGCTCTGCAAAGTATCCATTTCCATTTAATTAAGTGTGTAAAGTATTCTCCATGTCTTGCAGGTTAAACAAAGCGTTTTTGGTAATTGTTTCTGAGTTTATGTGTGATAATTTGTTATTTAAATTTACTGTTTAATATATCACAGTAGAAATCCACAACAAGAAAAATTCACCATAGCATAATACAACAAACTGATGATAGCTACATATGCATGTATCACGTGTACGACACTAGTACATACACTAATCAATTATGAAAAGAAACTCTGTGTAGAGTAATGAGTGAACTATTGAAGTATTGAGTAACTCCCTAGCTCACCATAATATAATGAATGTATTAGTTATATCCCCTTGATCATCATTTTTGGAGCCCTCCTCTTCATCTGGCACTTAGGACCCATTTTGGTCTTCCAGGCCCTTCTTACTGCATTATGCACTAGATTGGCCCTCTTTGGATGGCTTATCATTCACTTTGGAGCTATTTGGTGGGCTTATCAACAAATTTTTTGTTATTTTGCACATTAAAGTAAATTTGGGGTCTCATTAGGCTAAATCAAACCCGTAAAGGCTCATATAAATAAAGGAAAACCTCATTTGTATTGATAATCATCACTTGACTTGGATTAGCTCTCTTGAAGAGATTTTCACACTTTTTCTCTTGGTTGTCTAATAGAGATCTCTTGATGCATTTCGATATTTTTGGAGCTGAAATTTTGTTTTCTCTTGGAGCCATCTTCTTGATCTTGGATTGGATATATCTATTGTTATCTTGTAAGTAAATCTTTTTGAAGATTTCCTTTACATAAAAGATGTCTAATGTGTGGAAATTTTGTAACTAGATTTTTCTTTTTGTGCCCTAATTATTGAATATCATTGTAAAGGATTGTTAGATTGCATTTGTACATTTTACTCATTGATAACAAGTAGATGAATGTTCCTAGTGGAGTAGAACTTGTTTTCTTTCCATGAAAGTCCAGGAATCTTGGGTGGGTAAATGCTAGAGAGTGCTTGCTAGGGCATCCTTTTGTAGCTTCCTTGTAGATGATTTTGGCCAAGAATCACATACACTCCATAGCTCGAGAATAAGGCAGCAATTCAAGTGAAATTGGTGATCACCCTCTTTACCTTTCTCTTTTTGTCCTAATTTTTTTTCGTAACCCTAGATGATTAGCTAGGGCCTTATACGAATTGGATTAGAGGGGTGGCATTGAAAAACTGTTTCGATAGACTACTGCATTGTTGTCCTCTCTAGTGACCCTCAAATTTTGAGGCAATTCCCACGACTAGTTTGAGAGAAAAATCAAACGCTAGCTCAAACTTTGGAGTTGATTGAACATTTTGGGTTAGTGGCCTTTGAAGGTCATTTTTCCATCAAAATTCAAGGAAATTCTCATCTCTCTTGACCTTCCTCTTCACTACGTAGGCCTATTGTGCTCTTTGGAGGGTCTCCTCCCACGATTGGTCATAAACCCTAGGTCTCGCGTGGTCCCATTCTAGCCTTGTCAAGGATAGCGATAATTTATTTAAAGGCACATAAGCATCATTCAAAGCTTCTTGAGAGGTCCTAGTCATCTTAGGAGCCTTGACCTTAGGAATTCTTATCATCCTTGAATATTAGTAGCCCTAGATCTATGTCTCCTCATAGGCCTTTCTTGGGGAGCCATCATAACTTGCCATTGTTCCTATCATTCATCATAGCGAGATTCCTTCCATCGGTGAAAGTTCGTAAAGAGCAGGGGACACTGCTAATTTTTGTTAACCATGGTATGTTCTAGGCTTAGAGCAATTTTCTTCAATCTTTCTTATTAGCCCAATTCAATTTCCTGTTATGCAATCACATTAACATTGACAGTAAATGCTGATAGAACATAAATAAATAACCAGAAAACAAGCGAAGACGAGGAAAACAAGCGAAGACAAGAGGACACAATAATTTGGCAGATGTCAAGGAAAAACCCTAATGCGGGGAAAACCCTTTGATCAAATCTTCTTTTGTATTCTTCAAATTCAACAGAGAGAGAAAGTACACTTCTCAGCGGTCAACAAGATGCGCTCGCCAGCAAAAGCAAAGTCAACATTGGTCAAACCACCAAAAAGTCTCCCAATGGAGCTCAGTCAAAGCCAGTCAAACTCGACCTCTTTAAACAATCAAATTCAGCCCAAAACAATCTGCAATCCTTCAGTCAAACCTAGTCAACACTGCGGTCAAACTTCAACAAATCTGTGGTCAATGTTGTGGTCAACGCAGTAGTGAAATCAGCTTGGATTTTCTCGCTTTTTGTGCCACCAAATTTGGCCTCCCAAAAATGCACTCTGACCCAAAGATCGAAGTCAAAAAGTCAAGGTTGATCCAAAGTCAACGCTGGCCAACATTGCACAAAAAACCCTTGAACAGTCCAAAAGCTTCAACAACCCTTTCACACGTGCAGAGGAGAGAGAATGTCTCCTAAGGCTATACGAATAAATCAGATGAAGAGAGAATGTGTGAGATGAGTTGATGTCCATATGAGTTTTGAGTCTCTCCTTTTTATATCCATCAATGAGGGTGTGTGACACATCTTTTGGGGCTTGTGAGCCTACATTACAATTCTGGCCGACCTTGACAAATTGCATGTGTGGAAAATAAATTCAAAATCCAACTTCTACTCATCCAAACAAGATGATCTTAGATCAATCTTGCACCTCTCCGAAAGAGGAAGCCAACAAAATATCATCTCCATCATATGAGCAATGCAACATGGAGTTTGGCCCTAGTTGCCAAATTTAACACTCCCTCTCAACTAGGGAGAACTCCACCTGTCCATCCATCTATCAACCTATGCAATCCTGTCATCCAATAACATCATGTACTATCATATATCATCTTGTCATCCCATTTGAGGTTGTGAATCAGTCATTATTTTGGCCCTAGATCAGCTAGTGAGCTGTAGATCTATTATTTCTCTGTCGGGTTTTCCAGATCTGGGACCCAAGCTTGTATTCAAAAAAAGCTTAATAATAAAACCCTCCAGCAGCCAGAAGACCGGTTTTCCCGCATTGGGTTTTTTTCGGGGACTATTTGTCCAAAAATAACTGTTGCACTTTGTCTATGTGTGCAAGAACTTGTTCTAGATTTGGATTGGTGGAGATCTGTTATGTGTTTTGCTTCGATTAACTTGAATTTATTCAGTTAATAACTTGTCTAAGTGGGAGGAGCATATCCAGATCAACAGTAAATACTTTCTGCATAAAGTGTAAAGATTCAGAAATTTCCACATGGTATTGAAGCAATTGCAGATCTTGAGGGGTCACCAACAAGAGACTGAAGGTTCTAGTTGCAAAAAGCATCTATAAAAGCAACGAAAACGCAGATTTGAAGGGTTGGCATAGTTTTCAGAGGCAGATTCACACAGAGGGAAGGGTGACACAGTATAACGCTGTCTCCTAGCAAGCCCACGCAATTATTGCGCCGAGGCAGCTTAGAAACAACGTTGGATTGGTCTGAAGCCAACGAGTGTGATGCAGATTTGAATTTGTCAGATCCATAAAAGACTGAAGATTAGCTGCAGAAATTCAGAAGGTGCTGGTAGGGTTAAATTTCTGAAGTTTTCAGATTTTTAGCCTAAGCAAAGGTGACAAAGAGCGGGAGGAGATCAGCTTCTCAGAGAGTTTCTAGCCAAAGAAACTTGAATTTTGATTATAGGATCAAAGAGAGATGAATCATGGTTGATTTGGCAGATTTCCAAGGAGGGAAATCAGTTGTCAGAGAGAGCAGAAGGCGCCTGTTTTACCAAGGGCCTTAGATCCATTTCTCTAGCAAAGAGAAAAGGAAGTTCCGACACATTCTGAGCAGATGGCTCCTCATGGACTACGTGATCGGGACAAGCTCGATGGCCTCTCAAAATTTTCAGTTTGGAAAGCAAGGATCCTGATAGTCCTTGAGGCATACAATCTTAGAGACCATGCAGAGCAAACTCTGGCCACACCGACAGATCCGGATCTCCTTCGGAAGCATAAGGAGGCTACTGGGCATGCCAAGTGACTGATTATGGATGGAATCAAGGACGATATTGTACCACACTTAGCTGAGAAGAAGACAACTAATGAGATGCGGAAGGCCTTGATCTCCCTATATGAGGGAAAATCTGTCCAAAGGAAGATGCTGTTGGAGACACAGATGAGGTCATTCATGATGGCCAAGGGAGAAGACATGGAGCATTTCCTCTTCAGACTGTAGTCGATCAGAGATCAGTTGACTGCAACTGGTGCTAAGGTGGAAGACGATGTGATGGTAAGGACTGCCCTCAATGCAGTCACGGATGAATGGGAAACCTTTGTCCAAAGTATCTTGGGCAGAGCAGACCTCCCAGATGATCTGAAAATGGAACTATTTGTAAATGCTGTGCAAAGTATCCATTTCCATTTAATTAAGTGTGTAAAGTATTCTCCATGTCTTGCAGGTTAAACAAAGTGTTTTTGGTAATTGTTTCTGAGTTTATGTGTGATAATTTGTTATTTAAATTTATTGTTTAACATATCACAATAGAAATACACAGCAAGAAAAATTCACCATAGCATAATACAGCAAACTGATGATAGCTACATATGCATGTATCACGTGTACGACACTAGTACATACACTAATCAATTATGAAAAGAAACTCTGTGTAGAGTAATGAGTGAACTATTGAAGTATTGAGTAACTCCCTAACTCACCATAATATAATGAATGTATTAGTTATATCCCCTTGATCATCATTTTTGGAGCCCTCCTCTTCATCATGGCACTTAGGACCCATTTTGGCCTTCCAAAGGCCCTTTTTACTCTATTATGCACTAGTTTGGCCCTCTTTGGATGGCTTATCATTCACTTTGGAGCTATTTGGTGGGCTTATCACCAAATTTTTTGTTATTTTGCACATTAAAGTAAATTTTGGGTCTCATTAGGCTAAATCAAACCCGTAAAGGCTCATATAAATAAAGGAAAACCTCATTTGTATTGATAATCATCACTTGACTTGGATTAGCTCTCTTGAAGAGATTTTCACACTTTTTCTCTTGGTTGTCTAATAGAGATCTCTTGATGCATTTCGATATTTTTGGAGATGAAATTTTGTTTTTTCTTGGAGCCATCTTCTTGATCTTGGATTGCATATATCTATTGTTATCTTGTAAGTAAATCTTTTTGAAGATTTCCTTTACGTAAAAGATGTCTAATGTGCGGAAATTTTGTAACTAGATTTTTCTCTTTGTGCCCTAATTATTGAATATCATTGTAAAGGATTGTTAGATTGCAAATTTGTACATGTTACTCATTGATAACAAGTAGATGAATGTTCCTACTGGAGTAGAACTTGTTTTCTTTCCATGAAAGTCCAGGACTCTTGGGTGGGTAAATGCTAGAGAGTGCTTGCTAGGGCATCCTTTTGTAGCTTCCTTGTAGACGATTTTGGCCAAGAATCACATACACTCCATAGCTCGAGAATAAGGCAGCAATTCAAGTGAAATTGGTGATCACCCTCTTTACCTTTCTCTTTTTGTCCTAATTTTTTTTCGTAACCCTAGATGATTAGCTAGGGCCTTATACGAATTGGATTAGAGGGGTGGCATTGAAAATCTGTTTGGATAGACTACTGCATTGTTGTCCTCTCTAGTGACCCTCAAATTTTGAGGCAATTCCCACGACTAGTTTGAGAGAAAACTCAAACGCTAGCTCAATCTTTGGAGTTGATTGAACATTTTGGGTTAGTGGCCTTTGAAGGTCATTTTTCCATCAAAATTCAAGGAAATTCTCATCTCTCTTGACCTTCCTCTTCACTACGGAGGCCTAGTGTGCTCTTTGGAGGGTCTCCTCCCACGATTGGTCATAAACCTGGGGCTCGCGTGGTCCCAATGCATCCTGTCAAGGATAGCGATAATTTAAAAGGCACATAGCATCATTCAAAACATGGATGATCGGTGGTATGCGAGGGCATACGGTGCTACACAGCAGGGTCTTGGAGCATTGCCTCCAGGGAGACTCACGGTCAGGGACACTGGCCTTACCTTTGGGAGTATTACACCCAGGATCGATGGGGAAATATATGAGGGATACTTGGCGGCATCTGTAGAGACTCATACACCTGACTCACTTCGACATCACTCACAGGTACAGCCAATTTTGTTGTTGTCCTTTAGCACTTTAAGTATGAGCAGCGGGGTACGCAAGGCTCACCCAAGATATTTGGATGGCACTCAGCCCACTATGGGAGAGACTTCTCAGCAGTGGCACTGGGTCGGTGCGCTAGTTGACAGCCATAGTTTAGGGGATGAGATGATCCTTTGCAGTGGTGGCACATCAGTCATTCCTGAGCCTATGCTTGGGGAGCAGGTCATGAGGGAGACATGCATCATTTTTCCCTCAGGGCATGTTGAGATCATGCATGAGCAGAGGATACGGGGTTCAGCAGAGGTAGCATCCCAGCATGCGTCTGGACACCAGACATTGTATCGACACTTTATCGAGAGGGTGGATAGCATATTCAATGCAGATGAGGTGGCGGATGTAGAACAGGAGGGCATTCCTTCTGTATGCCAGGGTGAGGACTCTCTTTCATATGAGTCCATAGGATCAGTTGAGGTTGCTTCTAGGGAGCGAGAGCAGTCACACAGAGATGGAGACAGTAGACAGCAGGAGCTGTTGGATGTGATGGAGCATCCATCTGTGGGTCGACACAGGGATGAGGCGCAGATAGATGTACTCGCAGTCAGCAGAGCCGCAGTATTTTTAGTGGGTAGCACTCTCCAGGAGTACATCGATGGAGCTTGCAGCCTATCTTGCCCACGTTGGCCCATTATAGAGAGAGGGGCTTCCTTCTACAGGCAACTTTCATTGGCAGACAGGGCAGAGCAGTGGGAGTTGATTACGGGCTGGCGGCAACACTCTAGGCGTGTTCCATATGCAGTTGTTGCAGCTACATTGGATTCTTCTTCCAGGATGGACTGGCGGGAGATCATGAGTTGGTACCCTCTTGATGGTACGGTATTCTTCGTAAGGAGCACAGCGGAGCAGGGGCCCTTGGACATAGCAGATGTTACAGATTCCAGCTGGCAGGGGGGCACAGGTCGTCGTTTCTTCAACACTCCATCCCAATTTCAGCAGAGCAGGATCAGCGTGGGATTGAGTCAGGAATTGGATTGGAGAGAGGTGATGAGTTGGTACACAGTTGATGGGACAACTTACACAGTCACAAATACAGTGCAGCAGGGGTCATGGTCTTCGCCTCTGAGAGCATCAGTCATAGCCAGAGGCAGTGCGCAGTCTGAGCCGTGGGACTTGGGCGATTATTGGCCATGGTGGCGATGGGATACGGGAGGATTGTTGGGTGGCTGGTACCGTGAAAGATCAGTTTGGGATCCTGGCATTGAGAGATCCCTTCATATCAGGGTGATGCAGAGGACAGGGAGGTTTCAGTGGCGCATCTGGGACCCAGGCACATTTTGCAATGTCGGTGGGGAGCATCAGCTAGAGAGGAGGCTTGTTCAGGCATTGCTTGAGGACAAGCAATTTTTGGCGGGGAGGACTGTAATATTCCCAATTAGCAGCAGCTAATTGGAAATATTAATTTTGATCAATTTTGCCTTATATAATTAACTTATAAATAAAGGTGAGTAGAGGGGGACATAACTCACTCTAAAAATAAAGTGCACTCCCTACTAGACACAACATTGTAACTTAAGTGAGCCAAGGGGGGCCAAGAGACCACGTAGAGAGGGGATCCACGTAGACACATGGAGGGATTGCGCTGGTTGGGTTGAGCACGTGGCAAAGGGAGGCTACGTTGGAGGAGGTGGGCCTTAGGGTTTGAGAGAGGCCAATGCTATAAGAGAGAGGAGAGGCTCCTCATTTTGGTGATTCTTGTTGTGGATGATATTTGAGCTAGACTTTTCTCTTCTTGAGCACACTGGCTGTTTAGCCTGTCTGCAGCACTGTTTAGTGTGTTGAGTGTCTCCGGTCGGAGATCTCACCCTTAGCCCCAGGGGACTTCGAGTGCCTGCTCGGGTAAGGTCATTTCTTCAGTCTTTTGCGGGAGGTTTTGTTGGTTGTTTTGCTGAGGAGCTGGGCTTCTCTTGTGACTGCACAGTCCCTGGGAGAGAGGACGCAGTTCCACTTGGAGGTGTTCCGGTGTGGGGTTTTCTACAAGAGTTTCAGTTGATATCCAGAGGAGAGGATCAGTCTTTGCCAGTAGGAGGTTTCCTGAGGAGATTGTGGCACAGTTTCAGCTATTATCATTTGGCATCTGCGCTGAGCCTTGCAGAGGCAGCGTAATTCCTTGAGGAGGGTTTCTTTGGTGATTTTCGGAGGCTGACCATTTTTGATATGGTTTCTGGGTTTTGTCCGGGGTGGTGAGTATAGGTGCTCTGCATATTTTCAGCTCATTCGGGCAAGGGGATCAGCCCCTAGTTTCAGTCCATTCCAGCAGCAGCAGTTTTACGGCAGTTTTCCAGCAGCTGGGACGCAGTTTCTTATAGCAGCCATTTCCAGTCTTTCTGAGAGAGTTCTTCACTTGCCTTGAGCAAGAATAGGTGCTATCATTCTGATCATCTATTGTATTTCATTATATTCTCAGATTAATAAAATGGCTTACCATTCCCGGCATTTTTATGAGTATTTGCTTTATGTTCAATTTCTGGCATTTTCTATATTGTCGTATGCTTGTATTGTTGTCTATTTCCCTTTCGGGATATTACATGAAACCACCTAATAGGGTCCTTGGTTAACCTCCTTCTTGAACTTGTAGACACCTGTACACTCTAAAGCCCATTTTGGAAGGGCATGCCACTATGAAGTGTCCACTTTGTTCCATGGTTTGTAAGCTCATTTACTCAGTTACACTGTTAATTTGTTGTACTGGAAGGTGAGGAGTCGCATTGGATCTTATACAGAGATTGCAGGTGGGTATCCATCTTGGGGTTTCGTCTCCCTATAAGGGGTCCAAGCTCTCCAGAGGGTCATTTTGGCATTTGTAGGGTGCGCGTTGAGAGCCATGGGCCTCCACTATAGCAGAGAGAAAATAGCCACACCATGGGGTTCTTTAGTACCATCCATTGCTCGCTCATGTTCCACCTATTTGATGATGATGATGATGCACTTGGACGACCTTGCCCAACTGGCTACACACTTGCACCACACACTTGGTAGTTGATCCAGGGCCCAGATGGGGGTTGTGTCTCCACATGGGATACAAAGGGAGGGCTTGCATCATTGTTATAACCCTTACAGATGGGATATAGGCTCGATTGATCTACTTGGAGACCCGTGAGGATGTTCTTGTGCCCCCATAGCCACTTGGGAGCACTACAAGCCATTTGCTTGGAAATCAAGGGGCCAACCCCTTTATCACTATATTTGGATCCTTTCCACTCATTTTGGCACATATTGGACTCCACTAGGCCTTTCAATGGCCCTTCTAATTATTGTATTACCATTTCGACCCTCTTGGGAGGCTTATTTTTCATATTATGGAGCTATTTGGTGGGCTTGTCACCAAAAGTATTGCTATTTTTCACATTATTTTACTTTAGGGGCATTATTAGGCTAAAATAGGCCATTCTAATCCCTTAGAGGATTGTATAAATAGAATAGATACATTCTCTCTTAATCATCATCACTTGGATTTGTATCTCTCTCTTCTTGAGAATTTCGATATAGCTATTGATGGACGAATTGGACGATCATTGATGCATTTTGATGTTTGAATATCTCTCTCTTGATCTTGGAGCTTTGATTTTGTCTCTCTTTGATGATTGGATATACTCGCTATAGTTGTAATTGCTTTTTCATGTTCTATTTTTCTCTCTTGTAATCATGTATAATGTATGGAATTTTTGCTCATGAAATTTGAAATTCTTCCTTAATTTAATGCAAATTAGTCAAATTTTGGTCTTGTGAGGGTATTGCATATGTTACATGATTGAGTATAGTGAATGAATGTTCCTAAAGGTGAATTATATCCATAATTGCCTTGAGAAGTCATCAAATTGCTGCAACAAGAAGTATAAATTCCTTTGGTAATCTACTAGTTGCCTCTACGACCATGCGAAGTTGCTATGAGACTCTTTGATTGGGTGAAAAAACTCCAAAAAGTTGAAAGCACATTGACTCCATTCTCCCAATAGGTTGGGCATTGATCTTATCCTTGGTGATCACCTTAACGGATATCTTTTTCACCTCTTTTCTCCTTTCTAAGTCTTAACCCTAGAGGTCACCTAGGGCGTCAACCGAAATCCATTGTAGCCATCCATTTCAAGAGTGAGTTGGGCTACAACTGCGCTATGGTTTTTCCATGGCTAGATTTGGAATTATTCCAAACCTTAGCTCCAACTCCGTTCTTGACCCTATGCTTCCTTGGTTTTTGGATTCCTCAAGGGTCATTGCACTAAAAATTGAAGTCAGATCCAATTCCTTTGACCCTTTTCTTCTCCCTTGCTGGGCCAAGATCTTTTGTTTGAAGTTTCACCCTAAACCATTGACCTTGCTTGGGTCCCCTTGGGCTTCATTGCGGTCTCACACCTATTATCACTCTTTATCTCACAAAGACCATCTTAGAAACCCTTTTTCCTTAAGGACCTTAGGTCTAGGACATTCCTTATTAAGGAATATCCCTAAAATCCCTAGGTTTAGGCTAAGCCTTTCTTGGAGAGCCCTAAACCTTGCTTCTTGAGCAAGTAAACTCTATCATCTAAGTCTCTGTTATGAATGGGCTCTTGAAATCACTATATTTCCATCACTGATACACCATTCATAGTGATTTCCCACATACCAGGACTCCACCCATTGGTGAAATTCCGTAAAGAGCAGGGGACATTGACTGAGGTGTCAGTGGGTCTTTGTCCCATTGTTGCCACTTGGTCTAGTAGTTGCCTCTTTGAAACCCCTCCTAGGACCCCTACTAGATTGAGCGGTAACAAGGACATCAATCAGATACAACCTGAGTGGGCTCAATGGTTAAGAACTTGTGATTTCTCTTGGGAGGTCACAGGTTCAAAACCGGCAGGGGGGTAGGGTTGTCTATTGCCCGTCATGACCAAGCTAGAGGGATAGACGCCCCTAATGCTGGATGCCTTGGTCCTTGCGAAAGTCATGAGTTTTTGGTATATGTGGCTTATGGGCTGCTACATATACTCGGGGAGGTTGTTTGTTCTTGTCTAAAAAAAAAACAAGGACATCAATCAAGATTTCCTTATTTTGATCAAATTTCTTAATCCAAGCCTTAAAATATGGTAGGAAAAGCTTAACATGCTTCATCAGAGATTTTGATTTGAGTGAAGGGTACATTTTGCCAAGGCCATTACCAAGGGTTTCAACAATCAGCACCACCATCATTGAGGTACATATAGGGGTTGGTGCTCTTGATTAAATGTCAATCACATACCCTCATACGTGGTAGATTCTAATGTAATTCTTCAATCCCATTGATCTCAAAATCTTGAAATCTATTAAGTCTATTGAATTCTTAATGGGATATGAAAATTCTATTTTATCCATATGAAGTCCATTGATAATTTAACATTACCCTTAGGGAGCATCTAGGAAGTGTCTATGGAATGTCTAGGGAGTCTCTAGGAAACATGAGGGCATCATGGTTCAACAAGTGGGAGTGTGTTTTGGCACGTGTCGTTCTAATTTCCTGGAATTGTGAAAATTGAGCCTAAAGCGTTAAGATTTGTAACTTTACAATTTTTTAAACCAATGTCTATTCCCAAACATTCATCTCTCATTTCCTGTGAAATGTGCCCTCGAGTTCCATATCAAACGAATGGGTGGGCCCTGAGTTTCGATTTGAAACCCATTGATTCGAATAGATCAATTTCGTTGGTGCTGGGACGACCACAGCCACGATGCCTCATGATGGTCGGTATAGAATGTCCATTTGATCCTATTGTAGCCATCTTGATTTCTCATTTCGTGAGTAAATGAACCTTACTTTGTCCCATGCTTGACTTGTTTGTGCGGTCCATTAGTCAATCTCTATTCTATAGGAGTCCCTAGGCCCTTCACCCGTTTATTCCTTGGCTTCTTCTCTTGACCATGGCTCTACTAACGCATGAGTTCTACAGACATGAATGTGGACGAATGATGCAAACGAAAATATATTAAAAGAGAGAATGGTATGCATGGTCCATCTACAGTATTGTTAGGATGTCAGTACATATAAGGGAGGCAATTTCACATACTAAATCACATAGAACCACTTTATTAATTAAGCTCTAACCTAATCTAACAAACTCTGTTTATGACATGTGACATAAGTCACTTAATTAGTAACCTAAATTCGGAGCTATACTGGGTGAATATGCTAGTATACAAAATAGATTCACTTCTTATTGTACAATCTTTTGAATATGTCAAAGGCTTGGCATACAACATGCATCCTAGGACTCACTTCCTGTATCTAGATTTTGAAGCATTCTGGTATCTCCTTATAAGTGGTTAGAGTTGTCTTGAGATGAAGAAACTTGTCAAAGTTGTTTCTTGTATCCCAAAAGAGTTAAGTGACATGAGGAAAGACTTCCTATTCTGTGAAGTTCTTCACTTGCTTGTTGTTGATTACAGTGCCCATAGATGCTTGCCTGTTGCTAGTTCTAACATCTATCTGATAAAGCCTATCATCTACAACTTTTCTGTAGGGTTTTTTGTCTACTGCTTTTCCTCTCTGTTGCTTTGTCTTCCTTCCTTCCCTTCTTCCCATGCTTTCTTCTTCATTTTGTGACATCTTTCTTTAAATTCTGATCTGGCTTTAATTTGCTTCCAGAATATTAGAAAACCATCCCCTCTGATCTCTCATTTTGTTATCACTGAAGTTTTATTTGACACATAAATAGCATGTACTAGGAAACAGTCTGCTGTCAGATTGCATATAGATTGTCAATTCACCTTCTGGTTTTTCATTATTAGGAAACGTATCACAGGTCCTGGGAAGCGTGCGCTGAGAATTTTTAAATTGCTGAGAAAATATGCAACACGTTCAGAAGTAGTGAATCAATTTGTTGATTGTTTGTTACCATTACTTGATATCAAAAAAGTGAGCAAGAATGGTGAGTAAATGGCATGGGCAAAAATAATTTATAGAGATTGCAGCTATATTTCAGATTTGATGTTTATTAGTGTGCCATAATTGACGTTTATTAACATATTGTAGTTAATGTGATTTGCAGAGCATTTCATAGAGATTCTGTGTGTTTTGAAAGAGGTTTCTCCAGCTCTGGGTGACAGAAGTGTTCTTAAAATGCTAACTATGTTCAGTTCATTGCTAACTTCATCTACATCGGATATTCGAGTGGCTATTTGTGATATCCTGAAAGGGCTTTCAAAAGTTGATCCTTCCTTGGCTTTGCCTGTAAGATAGCCATTCTTGTATGGTTTTGTTGAACCAAAGTTTGATATTGTTTGATGTCCCATGATGTTAGTTTAAAATTTACGGCGACTCTGTTTTGTTATTCATTGGTCAAGTTGGCAAAGTATGTTATTAATTGTTGACCTAAATTCTTGCTGCTTCCTTGCAGGCAAAACTGGTAGGTGATTTAAATGCAATATCATTATCAACAGTTGGAGAATCTAATTATGATAAGAGGTTTGCTGCTTATGAGCAAATATCTGCTCAATTATTCTCGCAGACAGGCGAGCCATATGCCTTGCTTATTCTCTCACATTGTGTGTATGGCATGTCATCAGAAGACCTGTCACTCAGGCATAGTGCCTCCAGTTGTCTGCTTTCTTTTATTCAATTTTCTGCCTCTGTATTAGAAAGTGAAGAGGTAATGCAACAAGATGATTTTCAAGATGACCTGAAAAGTGAGAAGAAACCTAATAATATAGACATAGTGAAGCAAGGAACGCTTGATTCTTGCATCAATGATGGCTATGGAAATTGGTCTAAAGTCTCTGTCAAGCATGTCATTTATAAATTTTTCCTTGCACATGTGAAGAAGGGTATAACGAGTTCAGAGACCTCCATCCAAAGGGTATTTTTTTATTACATATTGTAAATTTGTATGACATAAACTTAAATATTTTATAGGTAAGCATTACATTTAACACTGTTAAATGTATCCATAGGAATGTAGAAATATGAATAACTGATATATTATTCACCGAGATTCTCCTGATCACACACTATTTTAACTTCATGCACAATACATAATCTCTTCTACCATTGATCATTAATTGCGTAAATAAAAACAATCGCATGCGCACATTAAAACCATAAAGAATCACACATATGAACACAGTATTTCATGGGAAACCTTAAAGCAGAAAACCCCCAACTATCTGTATATTATATGTTATAGAGATCATGTAACAATCATTGCACAAAGCTCCTCACAAGCTCTCAGTACAATCTCCAATCGCTACACACTAAACAAGCTCAGATCTAGCAAAACACATGGTCCAATCTCTGCCACCTGTTAGCCTGCCTCTACTGCACAATCCCTGATGAATATTGGCTCTGATTGAGTTCGAATCCACCTGGTATGCACTGCGCAATATTCATTTGCCTCTCCATCAATGTGTGGTGCAAACTCATGCACCGGTATAGTCACAACTGATAGTCACACTGCTCTTTCACCTATCTCTCCACTAGTCTCCACTGAAACTGTCCATGCACTGAAGTTAACTGATGTATTCTTTAGTTGATTAATGAGTTATTAATTAGTGAATTAATTGATAATTAATTCACACCACTCTCACTAGTGTATCAATCAGTTAGACTAGATACAACTAGCTCAACTATGTTTAACTCAGTTAAATTGAATACAACTCCACTAACTTCTTCAATCAACTCCACCAAACTCTCTCACATGAGTTCTAATTGAAGTCTTCATGCAATAGCTCCACTTAACCCTCAGGAATAGCGTAATTCTTTCTGTCAGCTCCTGTGCTTCCATGCAATATAATTCGAGCTGCCCTCAAGGGCATACTCCAATCGCAATCCGTTGAAAGACATCTCAACTTCGACACCAAGAAAACACTGCTGCAAATTCGAATTCCACCAGCTCAAAACTCAACCGCTTCAATGTTTTGCAATTCCTCCAATGATCAATATCGCTCTGATACCATGTAGAAATTTGAATAAGTGATATATTATTCACCAAGATTCTCCTGATCACACACTATTTTAACTTCATGCACAACACAAAATCTCTTCTACCATTGATCATTAATTGCGGAAATAAAAACAATCGCATGCGCACATTAAAACCATAAACAATCACACATATGAACACAATATTTCATGGGAAAGCTTAAAGTTGAAAACCCCCAACTATCTGTATATTATATGTCATATAGATCATGTAACAATCATTGCACAAAGCTCCTCACAAGCTCTCAGTACAATATCCAATCACTACACACTAAACAAGCTCAGATCTAGCAAAACACATGCTCCAATCTCTGCCACCTGTTAGCCTGCCTCTACTGCGCAATCCCTGATGAATATTGGCTCTGACTGAGTTCGAATCCACCTGGTATGCACTGCGCAATCTTCATTGGCCTCTCCATCAACGTGTGGTGCAAACTCATGCACCAGTATAGTCACATTGCTCTTTCACCTATCTCTCCACTAGTCTCCACTGAAACTGTCCATGCACTGAAGTTAACTAATGTATTCTTTAGTTGATTAATGAGTTATTAATTAGTGAATTAATTAATAATTAATTCACACCACTCTCACTAGTGTATCAATCAGTTAGACTAGATACAACTAGCTCAACTATGTTTAACTCAATTAAATTGAATACAACTCCACTAACTTCCTCAATCAACTCCACCAAACTCTCTCACATGAGTTCTAACTGAAGTCTTCATGCAATAGCTCCACTTAACCCTCAGGAATAACATAATTCCTTCTGTCATCTCCTGTGCCATATCTGTGCACTTAACTGAAGTGCTCCAAGAGAATAAGATAATGTTTATAGTCCAAATATTATTAAGAGCTAATAATATTCGACATATCTATTTTTAGACTAGCAATCTAAAAATAGATTCTGCCCAATATGTCTAAAAATAGAAGTCCATCTATTTTTCCAACTTGACCAACCATCCACAAATAGCATCCTGCAACTCATAGAACATGATCCATATTTCTAAAAATAGACATAGTCTAAAAATAGACTTTGCGCCAAAAATAGCCAGCGGGCCCACTCAGTGAAGGCGACTTCTTTCCACTAAGTTCATCATCTTGTTGCAATCTCAACAAGGAATGGGTGGCTTTACTGCGTTCAATGGTACTTAGCCTTTCTGGTATTGCAACTTTGAATGAATGCAAGCCTCTTTCCAACACAGATGTAGAAGTGGACTTCTTCAATAACATTCTTCACATTTAGGTTTGATAGCATGCCTTTCCTATCCAGTTCTTCCAATTTCCTTCCTTGTGCTGAAATTAGTCTAGATGTTGACTGGAGTTTGTTTACTTATGCAGAAGCATAGGCGATCAAGAGCAATGACACGGTTTAGGAATATCCTGGATGCTGGAAATCTATCTGAGGTAAGATATAATGTTTGAGTCTGTATGCATTTATATGTTTATATCTGTGGGTGACATTGGAGTGACAAATTGTTAGTCTTTGCTCTATCCTTTTCTGACCATACCTTGCTGCAATGTATTGACATTTCTAGTGTATATGGAATGTTATGCAGGGTAATCTCATGCAAATATTTGTGCCACTCTTTTTCAGTTTGTTGTTTGAGGCCAAAGGTGACAGGGAGGGAAATGTTGTGAATTCTTGCTTAGAAATCCTTGCTTGTATTGCTGGTCACATAAGATGGGACTCTTACTTCAGTTTATTGATGAGAGCATTTCGATTGATGGCTTCCAAGGAAGATAATAGCAATATACTTATACGTCTGATTTGCTCTATACTAGATAAGTTTCATTTTATTGATGGAATGTCCTCGACTGTAGAACCAGAAAAACATGATATTCAAATAGAGATTGGTGAAACAACAGTTGATAATCCAGATATGGGATTGAGGAGGAATGGTGATAACAAAAATATTATCTCCCCTGAAATACAAGAACATTTGCAAAAGTGTGTTCTACCTGAGATAAATAAGTTGATGATATCTCACTCAAATGTGGTTAATATTTCAGTTTGTCGTGTTGCACTGAAGTTATTGAAACTTATGCCTTTGGAAACAATGGAATCAAAGCTTCCTCGTATTTTATAGAATATTGCAAATTTGTTGAAGAGTCACCCTCATTCTGTAAGAGATGAGGCCAGGGATTGCTTAGCTGCATGTGCCAAGGAATTAGGACCGCAGTATTTGCAGTTCATTGTAAAAACACTACAGACAACATTAACAAGGGGATATGAATTGCATGTTTTAGGCTATACAGTCAATTTCGTCCTATTGAAAGTTTCATCTTCCATGGACATTGGAGATATTGATTATTGTGTGCAACAGCTTCTAGAAGTTGCAGAAAATGATATTATGGGAGAGGTTGCTGAAGAAAAGGAAGTTGAAAAAAATATCCTTTAAAATGAAGGAGACAAGGAGTACCAAATCTTTTGAAAGTTTGCAGTTAATTGCTCGCAGTATTACTTTCTCTACACATGCTAGTACATTGCTGGTACCTGTTAGACGCAATCTTCATAGAACACTTACACCAAAAAAAAAAATTAAGATTGAGTCCATGCTATGCTATTTAGCAACCAGTCTTCAAGCTAATGTATCAGTAAGTCAGATAGATTTGTTTGTTTTTGTATATGGATCGATTGATGATGGTATTGAGGAAGAAAAGATGGGTAGGAAGACTGCTTTGTTTATTAAACCTGGCCTAGCATCTTCAACATCATCGGACTCATATAAAAATTCAATGGAGGGACCTGCAGATGATAAGCTAGATAGACCGAATAGGTATCTAATTTTAGTGTTTGTACTGAGACTTCTTGAGAACCATCTGAAAAAACTCAAAGTAGATAAGAGTGATCAATATTTAATAGCGATGTTAGACCCTTTTATAGAACTACTGGGGCACTGTCTGAAATCTAAGTATGAAGGAGTTATATCACATTCTGTGAAATGTCTGGCTTGTCTATTGAGACTTCCCCTTCCATCTATTGATATTCATAGTAGCAATATTACCTCCTCAGTTTTTAATATGGTCCTGACATCAGGAAAGAGTGACAGCCCCTTAATGCAGTCTTCTGTTAATTTACTTGTTATGCTTTTGAGACATGCAAATACAACCATCTCAAATGATCAATTAAAGATGCTTCTCCAATGCCCACTATTTATCGATTTAGAGAGTATCTCAACTACCATTGCACTATCACTTTTGAAGGCAATTGTTAGGCGGAAGCTGCTGGTTCTAGATCTGTATGATTTGGTCACTAGAGTGGCACGCTTGATGGTAACTAGGCAAGCTCTTCTGATTCGCCAGCAGTGTAGTCAGCTTCTTTTATAGTTTCTTCTTGACTACCCTCTTGGTGCCAAGCGACTGCAACAACTCTTGGATTTCTTAGTTGCAAACCTTAGGTAAGGAGTCCTTAATTTACTACCAATCATCCAGTTTATTGTTATGTGTGCTGAATATAAAGTTTCTTCTTCTAACTATGTTTGTTGCAGCTATGAACACACAAGTGGCAGGGAAGCTGTACTGGAGATGTTGCATGTGATTATTCTAAAATTTCCAAGTAATGTGGTAGATGAGCAAGCAGAGACAATTTTCCTACCTTTGGTGACTCACTTGGTTAATGATAGTGACAATCAAGTTCGAGCCATGGTAGGAACAGTTTTGAAAGTTTTGATCAGATGTGTAAGTCAGCGACCATTGCAAAGGACGCCGGTATTCAGTCTTTCTTGGTATACGGGTGAGAAACAACAGCTATGGCGTCCAGCTGCTCAGGTTTAGTGACTTTCTCTATTCTCTAAAAGTAATAATGTCAGGAAACCATATTTTCTTTGATGGAATGTGGAGCACATTATCTTTAATCCTGCTTATAATATTGTAGCTTCCTTGTAGATGATTTTGGCCAAGAATCACATACACTCCATAGCTCGAGAATAAGGCAGCAATTCAAGTGAAATTGGTGATCACCCTCTTTACCTTTCTCTTTTTGTCCTAATTTTTTTTCGTAACCCTAGATGATTAACTAGGACCTTATACGAATTGGATTAGAGGGGTGGCATTGAAAAACTGTTTGGATAGACTACTGCATTGTTGTCCTCTCTAGTGACCCTCAAATTTTGAGGCAATTCCCATGACTAGTTTGAGAGAAAACTCAAACGCTAGCTCAAACTTTGGAGTTGATTGAACATTTTGGGTTAGTGGCCTTTGAAGGTCATTTTTCCATCAAAATTCAAGGAAATTCTCATCTCTCTTGACTTTCCTCTTCACTACGTAGGCCTATTGTGCTCTTTGGAGGGTCTCCTCCCACGACTGGTCATAAACCCTAGGTCTCGCGTGGTCCCATTCTGGCCTTGTCAAGGATAGCGATAATTTATTTGAAGGCACATAAGCATCATTCAAAGCTTCTTGAGAGGTCCTAGTCATCTTAGGAGCCTTGACCTTAGGAATTTTTATCATCCTTGAATATCATTAGCCCTAGATCTATGTCTCCTCATAGACCTTTCTTGGAGAGCCATCATAACTTGCCATTGTTCCTATCATTCAAGTGATTTCCCTCATAGCGAGACTCCTTCCATTGGTGAAAGTTCGTAAAGAGCAAGGGACACTGCTAATTTTTGTTAACCATGGTATGTTCTAGGCTTAGAGCAATTTTCTTCAATCTTTCTTATTAGCCCAATTCAATTTCCTTTTATGCAATCACATTAACATTGACAGTAAATGCTGATAGAACATAAATAAATAACCAGAAAACAAGCGAAGACGAGGAAAACAAGCCAAGACAAGAGGACACAATAATTTGGTAGATGTCAAGGAAAAACCCCAATGCGGGGAAAACCCTTTGATCAAATCTTCTTTGGTATTCTTCAAATTCAACAGAGAGAGAAAGTACACTTTTCAGTAGTCAACAAGATGCGCTCGCCAGCAAAAGCAAAGTCAACATTGGTCAAACCACCAAAAGGTCTCCCAATGGAGCTCAGTCAAACTCGACCTCTTTAAACAATCAAATTCAGCCCAAAACAATCTGCAATCCTTTAGTCAAACCTAGTCAACACTGCGGTCAAACTTCAACAAATCTGTGGTCAATGCCGTGGTCAATGCAGTAGTGAAATCAGCTCGGATTTCCTCGCTTTTTGTGCCACCAAATTCGGCCTCCCAAAAATGCACTCTGACCCAAAGATCGAAGTCAAAAAGTCAATATTGATCCAAAGTCAACGCTGGCCAAAGTTGCACAAAAAACCCTTGAACAGTCCAAAAGCTTCAACAACCCTTTCACACGTGCAAAGGAGAGAGAATGTCTCCTAAGGCTATACGAATAAATCAGATGGAGAGAGAATGTGTGAGATGAGTTGATGCCCATATGAGTTTTGAGTCTCTCCTTTTTATATCCATCAATGAGGGTGTGTGACACATCTTTTGGGGCTTGTGAGGCTACATTACAATTCTGGCCGACCTTGACAAATTGCACGTGTGGAAAATAAATTCAAAATCCAACTTCTACTCATCCAAACAAGATGATCTTTAGATCAATCTTGCACCTCTCCGAAAGAGGAAGCCAATAAAATATCATCTCCATCATATGAGCAGTGCAACATGGAGTTTGGCCCTAGTTGCCAAATTTAACACTCCCTCTCAACTAGGGAGAAGTCCACCTGTCCATCCATTTATCAACCTATGCAATCCTGTCATCCAATAACATCATGTACTATCATATATCATCTTGTCATCCCGTTGTCTCTGTACTTTACTGGCTCTGCTCTGCTGTAGAAGAAATAATGAAGAAGATATGTTAGTTTTGGGAAACTAGGTCCAAACTCCATGTTGCAATTGCTCATATGATGATTGTTGAGTCTCAAAAATGTTCTCCATATTCATACATATTTCCATTATGTCATAACCATTTAGCTCTTATTTCATAGCCATTTGACCTAAAACCCTACATCAAATAACCATTTACATAAATATATGGGTTAGGATCGTTGTTTTCCAAAGTTATTTATTTTATGTATTTTAAGTGAATTTATGATTAGAAACTAGAAAATTAACATAGTTTCATATATCTATATATGTGTTATGAGTTTGTGACATGTGTAGGTCAAAAGGAGACTTCTAGAAGACCCTTATGTGGCACTCTAAAGCCAAATTCGAATTTGGTTGGAGAAGATTATGGGATCAAGAGGATATGTGTCTCACTTCCTTGTTGTATTGAAACTCTAAGAGGATATGTGTCTCATTCCTCAAGTTGTGTTGAAACTCTAGAAAGACATGTGTCTTATTATTTCCTATTTTGATTGTAACTCTAGAGATGGAGGGAGAGATTCATGGACTCCCATTAATGAGATGTCTCCTCATATTTTGTATAAATAGGAGAAGCTTTCTCCTATCATAGGTAATGAAGAAGTAATGAGAAGGTAATGAGAAAGTAATGAAGAAGTAGATTTGTAACTAAGTTCAAGATGGAATGGGATGTAGATTTGTGAGTTCTTTTTAATAGAGAAATTCAGTTCTTTGATGGTGTTTTGATTACAATTTTAAGGAGCTGAAGGACTTCACCAAATTGGTAGTAGAGGGCCCCTGCTATCCAAGGAGGCTTTTACATGTTTTCTAGATAAGTTGCTTTCAATTATGTTTTGTCATATTTCCTTACTTAGATTGCTTTCTGAAATCATAGCTTTTAGCATAATTTTTCATGGCAGCCCGGGCATTTGCATATCTTTTGACTAATGACATGGACTCAATATTGTTCTGCTGTTAATTTATTTTTTCTTAGTTTTTGTTTGATTCCGGTATTGCTTTGTTTATTTCAGTCTTGCACATTTGTTTCAATAGTTAGATTTAGATATATTAAATTGCTCATGTAATTTTCAGTTACCTCCGAAAGCCACAGTTGGACTGATGGTGAGGGATTGTATTATGAAATGTGTAGTTTGATATTAGTTTCCTTTCTGCAAATTTAGATATATTAAACTGCTCATAACATCTTCAGTTGCCTCCGAAAGCCACAGCTGGACTGATGGTGAGGGATTGTATTATGAAATGTGTAGTTTGATATTAGTTTCCTTTATGCAAGTTAGAAATATTAAATTGTGCATGACATCTTCAGTTACCTCCGAAAGCCACAGCTGGACTGATGGTGAGGGATTGAATTATGAATGTGTGGTTTGATATTAGTTTACTTTCTGCGAGTTAGATATCAGTTACTCAAGTTGTTTATGGTTACTTCCGAAAATCATAGCTGGACTAATGATGAGGGATCAGAAGACAAGTTGATGTAATTTGATTTAGATTTACTTTATTGCAACTTTTGGATTTCTTTCAACATAGTTTCTTTTGTGTTTAGACAGCAGCAAGAATAGTTTGGTTTCATGCTCACTAGTTCACTGTTTTGATTTATTAGATTAGCAGCACCTTTTTCATTTCAGTAGCACATTTTCATTTCCTTTCAAGTTTTGTCATTGTATGTTTTAAATTCCTTTTTCAGTTTCAAGTTGGTAAATCATTATAAAGGACATCATTGCCTTGAATATTCATAACCATACTTGTCTTTTAGAATTTCCATCTCACATTAGGAAACCAACCAAGATCAATAAAAATCCAAAAACGACAAAAGTAAGAGATATGTTATCTTGCACATATAGTGCGCCACACTTCGTCAGTTTACGAATCCCTGGTTGATAATTTATGTTAGCAATTTAGGACACACTAAATTGACCAAACATTTTGGCGCCGTTGCCGGGGAAGTGTAACTAGGTAGCCTTATTTCTTACATCAAAAAAAAAAATAATAATAATAATTCTTGAGTATGCTCTCCTCCTGCACTTTGTGTGATCTGGAGGATCAGAAAAAGGATTGTTATGTAAAAAAAAAAATTTAATAATTCTTGAGTATGCTCTCCTCCTGCACTTTGTGTGATCTGGAGGATCAGAAAAAGAATTGTTATGTGAAAAAGAAAAAAAAAAAAAAAAAAAGGAGACAAAATAAAACTTCATCATTTCAATTGATTCAACAATTTAAAAAAAAAAATGTTTTCATGAAAAACTTTGATTTCAATAAATTGTTTTGTTTAATGAATATATATGTGTATTTTTAAATTTTTGAAAATATCACATACATAATTTTATTAAACAAATCAATTTAAAAAAAAAAAAAAAAAATTAAAAAATTAAATTGTTTTGTTACTAAGATATATATGTATATTTTTATTTTTGAAAATATATATATAATTTTAATAACAAATCATTTAAAAAAAAAAAAGAAAAAAAAAATTTAAAAATTTGTTTTGTTTAGTAAATTACATATGTATATTTTTAATTTTTCAAAATTTAACATATGTAAATTTTATTAAAAAAAAAAAAAAAAAAAAAAAAAAAATTCATTTTGCTTAGTAAAATATATGTGTATTTTTAATTTTTAAAAATATAACATATAATTTTATTAACAAAAACAAATTAAAAAAAAAAAAATTGAAAAACAGAAACATAAACAAAAATAAAAAGGCCATGGCATTTTGGAAAAAATGAATTACTCTCAACAGAAAGCATAAGAATTCAACCATTTACGATGCTTGCAGTTGTATTATGGCTCGGAAACATCAGATTTTTTTTGCTTCTGATAATGAAAATCACGTAGAAGTTGAAAATGATGGAGTTAGAGATGCTGTAAGGCAGCTAGGTTGCAGTGTTTTAGAGCTTATGACAGCATTATCAACCTGTAGGATTTGAGCTGAAAACATCATCAAAATTCCCCAAATCCCTGAAAGAATTTGTGAGGCCTTTGTGCAAATCTCTCGCCATTCAAACCTATCAATGCCAATTCCTTTTATTATATCAGGCCTGTCAGTCTTGCCAATGCCGCCTACCATCACCAAATGCTCCTTGAGATTCATAAGACAGCCACATGTAAGAGAACAAGGCATTGAAATTGAAAAAAAAAATTTAAAGAGGCAAAACGTGCCTTGATTGAACTGAAGAATGCTTAGGTGAAGGATAAGCATGGGCAATATTTGCAAAGGCAAATCTGATTTGGAAGGTTTCCCAAAGAACAAGTATTTGCAGAGAATTGATGCAGCTATAGCCGAACCTGAAAGAAAACGAACAGAGGTCAAAACAGAAAAACGCAAAACAGAGAAAAACGCCAAACTTTGAAAGCACGATTTGGCCAAACGGAGATGAATTTAGAAAAGATAAAACATGGGTTTTTTCGCCAACGTGGTCAATTAGATAACCCAGAAACCGTTTTAAGAAATTCGTGGTGGTCTGGGAGAAATTCTCGGTTCTTTGAAGGCCATTTTTGCCTGCCGCGTGAGGAAAAACGATTTTTTCTGAGTGAAGAATTTGAAAACGGCACTCTGCATTGATAATTCAGTTTCCTGATTTCTAGGAAGAGGAATTCTAATCAAAATCAAACTCTTATCATGGCATTCAATGCACATTCCACTCATTTTTGAATTTAATTCAATTTCGTTTTCTGAATGTTGGATTTCACATCTCCTTTATCATCTGCCCAACAATTTTTGGTGCTTCAATCACATTATTAAACACCAACCATTATGATGTTTATTTCAAAGGGATGCCACATCACTATGGAAAGACATTAAGAGGGCATGGGGATGAATTGAGCAAACTACAGGAGGATATTATCAAGCACATGGTCGTGCAGATGGCACAATGAACCTTAGTAGCATAAAGGTAAACTCAATTGAGATTGAACGTGTTTGTAATGGCAACTGCTGCAATTGGAATTCCAACTGAGGGGGGTGGTCTGAACAATTACTGATTGTGATAGCCCTCAAGGATCAAACAGATACAAAAATAAATTTTGAAGAGATGAAAGATTATATTTTGAAATAGCAATCATGCCTTTTATGTTCTTCAATGCTTACCAATATATTATTTTTCATCTTATGTGATCTTCACTTACCATTTTATGGTCATTGCAAGGTCACGATTGGTCAATGTATCTGAGTTTGCTTTATTTAGCATCATTTGTTGAAACTTAAAAAAAAAATAAAAAAAAAATTGCATTTATCTTTTATTGTTATTAAAAAAAAAAAAAAAAAAAAAAAAATTGAATCAATGAAATGAACAAGTTATTTGCTCGTTTTTCTGAAGGTATTGATTAATTTTGGATTGATGATGAAGGATGAATGGCTAATTTTTTATTCAAGATTTTTAGCTACAGAAACCGTCGACATTCCGCAGCTGAAGTCCAATTCCGCAGCTGTTCTCCAATTCCGCAGCTGAAGTCCAATTCCGCAGCTGTTCTCCAATTTCGCAGCTGAAGTCCAATTCCGCAGCTGTTCTGCAATTCCGCAGCTGAAAAACCTCATTGTTCAAATCAGCCTAACTTTCTCATACAAAATCAGATTTTGATGATTTAAGTATCGTTGGAAAGGTCTCAACAAGATCTATACAATGAGAAATTCATCATTAGAGTTTGAAATGACAAATAATGAAATAAATTGCTGAAAAGAAGCTACATTCAACTTGAGGCACTAATTCCAAAACAGGTATAAATTCTTTTGATTTTTCCTTTGAGAACTTGTTTCATTAATACAAATTCTTAGTTTGTGTGTAAATGTCATAACTAGAGAGATTGATCACCTCTCTCCCTTTGATAATCTTACATTCCATTGCAGAAGAAGTATTAGTTTTTTTTGCAGGTTCCAGGAGGAAGGACAAATGACTACAAGAGAATGGTGTCTCTTTAAGAGGCCAACTTGTTTCATAAGAGGATGATCAACAACAAAGAGGAGGAAATATGCTGATGCAAAATCAGATCCAAACACTTGAAAAAATTTCAGATACTATTGTCTCCATCACATCCATACCTCATAATAAACCATTCACCTCATTTCACTTCATGTTTTCCATTTACATTCACATCCACTTTCCATTTCTTTTTGTCTATTCATAACCCACAAATAAAAGCAAGAGGCTCATTCACATGCTTATTGCCCATTTCCATTTTCATCTTCCATTTCTTGTCATTTTCATTCCGCAAATAAGCCCTGCTTCAATGCAAACTATTGAGTCTATAGTCCTTTGAGTCTAAGTTCTTTGTAAAACACCTTGAGGCTTGCATGCCTTAATGGCAAGTTCTCATGCTGACAAACAATGGGAATACATTAATGTCCCTTGTTCGTCAGATCTTCTAGGTGACTCGACATCGGCAAAATCATTCGTACCTAGCAAGATGTGTTTGGGCATCTTGACTCTCATTGTCATCAATGGTGAGAGTTCTCGTGTTGACTAGTGGCATTCATTAATGGCCACTAAGTCAACAATTTCCTACTATGTTCGACATCAGAACATCTTTTCACATAGTAGGAATTATGCTAATGAGTTTTGAAGACATGAAGACTATTATTTTCAGCATTTTGGAGCAGATTCAGCAAGTTTTAGTAGAAGCAATAAAAAGTCATCTCATCTCTTTATCCATAACTCCTCTTGTTCAGCCACTTGAAGAAGAATATGATCAGAATTTTGCAGCCATCACACATACACAACTCATCCACATTTAAGGTAAGTGAAGGTATGTTGTTTTCTAATTTTTAGTCATGTAATTCATTAGAATGCTAAAATTGTAACTTTGGAAAAAATTCCTCACTCCCTTTTCCACATTGTCATATCTTTAGTTGGGGGGGGAAGGGACATCATTTCATATCCACATGTCATACACTATCACACATTTTCATTTCATTTCCACCCACATATACTTCCCAACCAACTATTGTTGCAACATGATCCAAAAGATTATATGTCTTGCAAATGATCAATTCATTGATGAAGTAATTGATTCTAAATGTTTTTATGAACTTTGATGCAACAAAGAAAATAAAGCATTGTTACACAAGAACCAATGCTTCAAAAAAAAAATGGTTGTTACACAAGAACCAACCATTGAAAAAAAATGGTTGTTACACAAGAACCAACCATTGAAAAAAAAAATGTTGCAATCAAATGTATTATACTTTGCCAAAAAGGAAAAATCAAGAAGCAAAGTTTGGAATGAATCTATATGAGTCAAAACTCATAAAAGATCAACTCATGGACAAATGAATTATTGCAATGGTTGCATGAGGACATGCAACAACTTCAGTTGGGGGGTATGTTGAGTCTCAAAAATGTTCTCCATATTCATACATATTTCCATTATGTCATAACCATTTAGCTCTTATTTCATAACCATTTGACCTAAAACCCTACATCAAGTAACCATTTTCATAAATATATGGGTTAAGATCCTTGTTTTCCAAAGTTATTTATTTTATGTATTTTAAGTGAATTTATGATTAGAAACTAGAAAATTAACATAGTTTCATATATATATATATATATATATATATGTGTGTGTGTTATGAGTTTTGTGACATGTGTAGGTCAAAAGGAGACTTCTAGAAGACCCTTATGTGGCACTCTAAGGCCAAATTCGAATTTGGTTGGAGAAGATTATGGGATCAAGAGGATATGTGTCTCACTTCCTTGTTGTATTGAAACTCTAAGAGGATGTGTCTCATTCCTCAAGTTGTGTTGAAACTCTAGAAAGACATGTGTCTTATCATTTCCTATTTTGATTGTAACTCTAGAGATGGAGGGAGAGATTCATGGACTCCCATTAATGAGATGTCTCCTCATATTTTGTATAAATAGGAGAAGCTTTCTCCTATCATAGGTAATGAAGAAGTAATGAGAAGGTAATGAGAAAGTAATGAAGAAGTAGATTTGTAACTAAGTTTCAAGATTGAATGGGATGTAGATTTATGAGTTTTTGGAATAAAGAAGCTTAGTTCTTTGATGCTATTGTGATCTTATCTTTAAGGAGCTGAAGGACTTCACCAAATTGGTAGCAGAGGGCCCCTGCTATCCAAGGAGGCTTTTACATGTTTTCTAGATAAGTTGCTTTCAATTCTGTTTTGCCATATTTCCTTATGTAATATTCCCAATTAGCCTTGCTAATTGGAATATTTCATTTTTGCTTTATTTTGCCGCTTTAGATAGAAATAATAAATAAAGTGAGAAATAAGAGGGGTCACCTCACTTTAGCCACCTCACTTTATAATAAAGTGTTCTTTTTCTTAGTAGCTTGACGTTGTAACTTAGAGAGGGGGCCTTGGGGGTCCACGTGGGTGATGGAGGAGACATAAAGTTAACCCAAGGTAAACTGCGCAGATCCAGGGTGAGTGAGTTTGGAGGGAGATCGGTGCTATAAAAGGAGAGGCTCTCACCTCATTTGATCATTCATGATTTGATATTCTTATTGATAGCTAGACTTTGTCTGCTTCAGCACGCCGGTTGTTTAGTCGGTCTGCAGCACTGTTTAGTGCACGAGTGTCTTCGGTCGGAGATCTCACCCTTAGCCTCGGGGGACTTCGAGTGCCTGCTCTGGTAAGGTTTTTTTGGTTTCACCCTTAGCTTCGGGGGACTTCGAGTGCCCGCCCTAGTGAGGTTTGTTCTGAGTTCTATCTTTCATGGTGGTGATCTAACGGCCGACGAGTTTTCGATTTTTCTACGAGGAGGAGAAGCCTCTAGTGGGCACGCGATTCTTGGGGAGAGGGCATTTGTCTTTTCCGGAGAAGGGGACGCGGTTTATTCGGGGAGGTGGGGACGCTATCCTAGGAAGACGCGGTCGAGTTCGCGGAGAGAACGACGCTCCGGTGAGGTGGAGGACGGCTGTCAAGCTTTGGAAGGAGGACGACATCCCATTTACGAAGGGAAGGGTTGCGGATGCGAAGGCCACAATGTTGGGTCAATCTTGGAAAGGGTAGATCTGAGCAGCCACTTGCAGATCCAGTCTTGTATCTTGCAGATCTGGAGGTTTAGCCCTAGATCCATCTTGGGGAGTTGCAGATCTGAGGAAATATTGTCAGATCTAATCCAGATCTGAAGGGTTAACATCAGATCCAGCCCTAGAGGCTGTAGATCTGAAGAGATATTGTCAGATCCAGTATAGATCTGAAGGTTTGGTGGCAGATCTGATAGGGGAGGACGCAGATCAGGGAGAGAAGGACGCAGATCTGGTTTGGAAGCTTCAGATCTGTCAGATCTGAGTGTTCAGGAGCAGATCCACTTGGTGGGACGCTGATCTGAGGAGCAGACTTGGGAGAGACAGGCTCAACAGCGTTTTCTAGCCTTCAGTGGCTGATCTATTGTCTGGAGGGTTTCCTGCGCTGTCACTAGCAGAGACAGCGTTTTCTATTGTGGAGGGTTTGCAGTCTCCAGCCCCAGCACCAGCGCAGTTCATCTTCAGCTTGCAGAGCAGCTAGGACGCTGTCCAGGTTGCAGCCATTTGTCTGTGAGAGGGTCTCCACTTGCCTAGGGCAAGGATAGGTGCACTTGCTCTGATTTATTGTCCTCCTCTCTATGTACTTTCTGATTAATAAAATGGCTCAGTTTCTGGTATTCCATGTGTTATGATTCAGTGATCTGGTTCAGTATTATATTTCCTATATCTGTATTGGTGTATTTCTGTTTATTACTGGTTAGTCCCCTTTGGGGATATTACAGTGGTATCAGAGCATAATTCTGGCTCAGCCTGTGGTCTATGACATCAGAAAAGAAATCATACAGAGCAATAGCAGTTGCAATTCCAGAAACGCAGTTGGAAAAAGGGCCAAAATAAAAAGGGTCGAATTTTGAAGTTTGGAATTAGGAAAAACGTTTTCTGGGTTTTTCTGGGTTTTGGACAAGGATCACTTTCCCAAATTCCTAGAATTTTTTCAGTGGGTAAATCGAAGGTCGAAGTTAAGCAGCAGTATGGCAGGAGATGTGAGTCCAGCTCGATATGCAGCCGTTTTTGCAGATTGGCAGAGCCTAGGTCAGGCATTCATGGATGCTCTCCCCTTTGAGCGCTATCTCTAGTTTCGATGCGGTATCAAACCCCCTGAGCGGCACCAGCACAAGGGGCGCGGATACCACCGTGATGACCACCGTGCAGCTAGTGGATTTCATTTGCCCAGGTTTGATGGCTCATCAAACAGTTCGGCAAAGTCCAGGGTGGTAGAGCACTTTGACGGGAGGGATCCGGATCAGTATTTTGGTGAGCTGATCAAGCTCAAACAGACTGGGAGTGCAGAGACATACATTTCAGACTTCTTGAGGATTTCGGTGATGGTACCTGATTTATCTGCAGCTCGGATGGTTGGCTTGTTTGTGGAAGGGCTGTCAGAGCCACTTCGTAGCCTAGTCCTGTCGAACAGACCGGCTACCCTTCAGGATGCCATCAGCAGGATTCGGAACTTACAGGATGTCTTACCCAGGACTCAGGCACCTTATCCCCAGAGACAGGCCTTTCATCCTAAGGGTAAGGACACGAGGACTCCGCCTCCCAAGGCGAATCCTGGACAAGGGCAGTTTGGTGATGAGGCCAGGAGAGAGCTAAGGAGGAAGCGGGTGTGCTTCACTTGCCGGGAGCCATGGGCACGAGGACACAGGTGTACGGCAGGGAAGGCCCACTTCATTGAGGTCTTCTCCGAGAGCAGTGGAGAAGAGGATGAGGGAACACAGGGTTGCAGAGAGTCTGAGGTTACACCTAGTGAGACACAGGACTCACCATCATTAGAGACTACCTTGACCGTGCCGGTTGATATCGTAGTGGAAGAGGTAGAGCCTACCCCGATAGAGCCATCCACTGAGGTGATGACTGGAGCCATGTCCGAGTCTTCGGGTGGTAACAGCACACGACAGATGGGTGAGGTATCAAGAGATATATCTACTATCGATGAGGCACTAGGAGACACAGAGGCATTGGATGATGGTCGCAGACAGCGGTATCATCGGCTTCGGACGGACCTTCGAGCTTTGAGGGAGAAGGCCGCGTCAGTACGGGAGACCATTATGTTGCAGGACCAAGAGCTGGAGGGTATGAGAGTGACTTGTGCCAAGTCGGCGGCCAAGTTGGTCCACATTGGGGAAAAGCTGGATTCCCTGATGGTACAACCCGAGAGCACATTGCAGCATCAGATCATTCCCCTTCAGGTATGCATGGATGGGACTAGCAGTATTGTTGGGTCATCTCTTCCCATTGGAGAGAGAGAGGCAGAGCCACCTAGTCAGGTCTCATATGTTGACTTGGATAGTGTTATGAGACGATCAGAGTTGCACAGGGTACAGCAGCCACGTGTTGAGATTGGATGGCGAGAGATTTTGAGTTGGTACTCGGTGGAGCAGACTATGGATGAAGGGGAGGTCTCAAGGAGAGATCTCACTGGAGATGCACTTCGACACACCATGGGGTGCGATGACTCTCTTCCTTCTCACAAGAGCAGATAGAAGATGGGGGACATCTTCGGATGGATAACATCTCTCATGCTTGTGTTGGACATTCCTTGAGCCACACACATCATGATGGGAGGTTTTTGCCTACCACCTATTTGATTCTTGACAGGGTCTCATTGGTCCTTGAGAAGTTTATATTTCGAAATCCCATGAAGTGCAAAATCAGAAATTTGATTTGGGAGGATGGTAGCCCTCCTGAGAGGAGTACCAGGATGAGGAGAAGGAGGCATCCACAAGTGATTGAGTGGATGGGGATGATGAGCAAGGAGCTAGGAGGCTACTTGCAGATCTATGGCACCAGGCAGCAGGAGGCTTGGCTGCGCTGGTTACTCTTGAAAGAGTTTGGCCATCACTTGGCAAACACTCTTCCTAAGAGTAGGAGGATGGGGAAAAGATGGATGGATACTTGCATCATTGAGCAGCATAGAGTATGGATGCATGGTGTTGATGTGTTACTCATATCATTCCTTGTGTCTTCATCACATGAGTTGTTTGATGGAGGTATGGAGAGGCAACACAATTTCTTGTTGCTTTGCTTGGGAGAGCAAGGGCAGATTTGCTCCCACACTTTGCATGATGTTGCAGGAGGAGGAGATGGCACTATCTCCTTGGTCTTTGATTGGGAAGCACTTCCACCTTGGGAGGTATTCCATATTTATTGCAGCATTATTAGAGGAGTCTTTGACAAGGAGCATGTCAAAGAACAGAGTCTTGTACTGACAGGAACTCAATTGCATGAGCTCACAGCGTTGTCACCTTGGAGCAGAACATTATGGAGGAAGTATGCGCAGCAGAGATATGGTGGATCTATAACCCATAGGTCCCAGGATCACTTCATATTTGGTGCACAAAGAGGAGGTAATGATGATAGAGACATCTATGGCATATTCTTCTTGACTTGGGTTTCCAAGCATGAGGAGGCTTATCTTCTTGCAGCACATGGTTCATTCTTCTTCATAGCATGCCTAGACACTATGGAGGACTCATCTATGGATCCATGTACCATCTTACTTCCAGCATTTGGCCAGAGTTGTATAGGAGGCTTGATTATGAGGGAGACACATGAGCTGAATGTGCCTTTGAGTATTTTCTGCACTACATGTTCTAATAGGAGCATGGGAGGAGGCATGGCCACCACTACTACATATGTGTTCTCTTTTGAGATGGGCCATGGGATTGATATTCATCCATTGTACAGCTATGGGCAAGTGTTTGGTCTTATGTTGTTGTCATATTCAGACATTTACTATCCATTAGTAGATGTGATGGATCTTGTACCTTGCTTGCCATGTGATTTTCTGAGGTTGCAGTGGATGAGACTGCGCTGTATCCTTGTGAGGGATTGTTTGCATTATGTATCCTCATGTGACACCTTCAGCAAACATCTCATTAGGATGATCCATGATGACCATGTCATATTCTTCATGGATGGTTTGTGTTGGGCCAACTTGTTCTTCATTGATAGAGGAACCTTCTATGGTGGATTGTTTTTCACTTTGCCATTGGAGGGCAATGATTTTGCAACCCAGGATCAGCATAGACTCTACACTTGTCATGAGTGGAGAGAAGGACAGCATGGGGTAAGCTATGATGCTTGCCAAGTTCATATTTTCAGCCCACCTTCATTACCAGAGCTTGAGGTGGAAGGAGATTTTCAGGAGTTGCCTTGTTGGGAGGTGGCTCATTTTGTCCGGGTGATTGCTTGGAGATGGAGGATCCACAGGAGGGAGATATTCCTCATTATATTTTCGACTCCATGCCTTGATTGGAGAGAGGTGACGAGTTGGTTCACAGTTGATGGGCCAGCTTACACAGTCATAGATGCAGAGCAGCAGCGGTCATGGTCTTTAGTCGTAGCCAGAGGCAGTGAGCAGTCCGAGTCATGGGACTTGGGCGATTATTGGCCACAGCGGCGATGGGATCCGGGAGGACTATTGATTGGCTGGTACCATGAGAGGCCAGTTTGGGATCCTGGCATTGAGATATCCCTTCATATCGGGGTGATGCAGGAGGCAGAGAGGTTTCAGTGGAACCCAGGCACATTTTGCAGTATTGGCAGGGAGCATCAGCTAGAGAGTAGGCTTGTTCAAGCATTGCTTGAGAACAAGCAATTTTTACCGGATGTGGGTGCCACATGGGAGAGCGAGCAGACTTTACAGCATCCATCACTTCAGTTGCTTGAGGACAAGCAACGTTTTGCCGGGGGAGACTGTAATATTCCCAATTAGCCTTGCTAATTGGAATATTTCATTTTTGCTTTATTTTGCCGCTTTAGATAGAAATAATAAATAAAGTGAGAAATAAGAGGGGTCACCTCACTTTAGCCACCTCACTTTATAATAAAGTGTTCTTTTTCTTAGTAGCTTGACGTTGTAACTTAGAGAGGGGGCCTTGGGGGTCCACGTGGGTGATGGAGGAGACATAAAGTTAACCCAAGGTAAACTGCGCAGATCCAGGGTGAGTGAGTTTGGAGGGAGATCGGTGCTATAAAAGGAGAGGCTCTCACCTCATTTGATCATTCATGATTTGATATTCTTATTGATAGCTAGACTTTGTCTGCTTCAGCACGCCGGTTGTTTAGTCGGTCTGCAGCACTGTATAGTGCACGAGTGTCTCCGGTCGGAGATCTCACCCTTAGCCTCGGGGGACTTCGAGTGCCGGCCCTGGTAAGGTTTTCTGGTTTCACCCTTAGCTTCGGGGGACTTCGAGTGCCCGCCCTAGTGAGGTTTGTTCTGAGTTCTACCTTTCAGTTCCAGTAGCAGAGCAGCAGCAGTTTTCTGAAGCATATCTGAGGAGGAGAAGCCCTCTAGTGGCTGCGCAGTTCATTAAGGAGAGGACGTTGTCTCATCCAGAGAGAGGATGCAGTTTTATTCAGGAGGGTGAGGACGCTGTCCTAGGAAGGACGCAGTCCAGTTCTGGCAAGGGAGAACGCTGTCCAGTGAGGAGGAGGACGCTGTCCATTTCTGAAGGGAAGGGTTGCAGATCTGAAGGCCTATTGTTAGATCCAATCTTGGAAAGGGTAGATCTGAGCAGCCACTTGCAGATCCAGTCTTGTATCTTGCAGATCTGGAGGTTTAGCCCTAGATCCATCTTGAGGAGTTGCAGATCTGAGGAAATATTGTCGGAGTCTAATCCCGGATGCGAGGAGTTCGCTGTCGAGATCATTTTAGAGGCTGAGTACGAAAGAGATATTGTCGGCAGATCCTAGCATAAGATGCGGGGGTTTGGTGAGATCGATGGGGAGACGCGGTCCCGGGGGAGAGAAGGATGCAGATCTGGTTTGGAGGCTTCAGATCTGTCAGATCTGAGTGTTCAGGAGCAGATCCACTTGGTGGGATGCTGATCTGATGAGCAGACTTGGGAGAGACAGGCTCAACAGCGTTTTCTAGCTTTCAGAGGCTGATCTATTTGTCTGGAGGCTTTGGTGACTGGTGCTCTATCTGTTTCTGCGCTGTCACTAGCAGAGACAGCGTTTTTCATTGTGGAGGGTTTGCTACCGGTGGGTTCATCTTATTTAGAGCAACTGGTGTGTCCCTTATTCTTGACCATTTTCGTGGAGAGTCTCTACTTGCCTAGAGACGAGGATAGGTGCCCATATCGGTTATTGTACTCCTCTCTATGTATTTTCTGATCAATAAAATGGCTCAGTTTCTGGTATTCCATGTGTTATGATTCAGTGATCTGGTTCAGTATTATATTTCCTATATCTATATCGGTGTATTTCTGTTTATTACTGGTTATTTCCCTTTGGGGATATTACACCTTACTTAGATTGCTTTCTGAAATCATAGCTTTTAGCATAATTTTTCATGGCAGCCCGGGCATTTGCATATCTTTTGACTAATGACATGGAATCAATATTGTTCTGCTGCTAATTTACTTTTTGTTTAATTCCAGCACTGCTTTGTTTATTTTAGTCTTGCACATTTGTTTCAATAGTTAGATTTAGATATATTACGCTGCTCATGTCATTTTCAGTTACCTCCGAAAGCCACAGCTGGACTGATGGTGAGAGATTGAAGTATGAGTGTATAGTTTGATATTAGTTTACTTTCTGCAAGTTAGATATATTAAATTGCTCATGTCATTTTCAGTTACCTCCGAAAGCCACAGCTGGACTGATGGTGAGGGATTGAAGTATGAGTGTGTAGTTTGATATTAGTTTCCTTTCTGCAAGTTAGAAATATTAAATTGTGCATGACATCTTGAGTTACCTCCGAAAGCCACAGCTGGACTGATGGTGAGGGATTGAATTATGAATGTGTGGTTTGATATTAGTTTACTTTCTGCAAGTTAGATATCAGTTACTCAAGTTGTTTATGGTTACTTCCGAAAATCATAGCTGGACTAATGATGAGGGATCAGAAGAAAAGTTGATGTAATTTGATTTAGATTTACTTTATTGCAACTTTTGGATTTCTTTCAGCATAGTTTCTTTTGTGTTTAGACAGCAGCAAGAATAGTTTGGTTTCATACTCACTAGTTCACTGTTTTGATTTATTAGATTAGCAGCACCTTTTTCATTTCAGTAGCACATTTTCATTTCCTTTCAAGTTTTGTCATTGTATGTTTCAAATTCCTTTTTCAGTTTCAAGTTGGTAAATCATTATAAAGGACATCATTGCCTTGAATATTCATAACCATATTTGTTTTTTAGAATTTCCATCTCACATTAGGAAACCAACCAAGATCAATAAAAATCCAAAAACGACAAAAAGTAAGAGATTAGTTATCTTGCACATATAGCGCTACACTTCGTCGCTATTAATCCCCACATACTGTCATAATAATTTGAGACACGCTAAATTGACCAACAATGATGATGATATTTTCAAGTGGATTTTCTTTCAAGAGGTGCAAAGATTGATCACACCATCTTGTTTTGGATGAGCAAAACTGAGATGCCTTGATTTTTATTTATATATGTAAATTGCTTACATGTCAGCTTGATTTTGTAAATGTAGGCTCTGTCTAATTATCCAATTTGCTTTCTTTCTTTTTGACACATAAAAACATACGATCTAAAAACTCTAAAATGAGAAACATGATTTCTTACCAGAGAAGACCTCTTCTGGAGTTTTTGGGAGTCTAATGCGAATGTGGGCATCATTTCTTGGAATACACAATGCACAAAGCAAGCAATCTCCCCACAGGAACTTCTGAAGATCTGTCATAAATAGTATAAAAGTTCTGTAATGTCTGTCTTTCCTCAAATACCCATTTTTGTTCGGGAGTATTCACAATAGTTATTCTCTTAATGTGCCAACTTCATAAAAGAGTCACCATGAATCTATTCGGACTCATATTCGGGTCCATTATTTACTTCTGCAGTGCTCTGGATTCTCTCTATTTTCAAACAAGGCCTTGAAGTCAAGGAACCACTTGAATATCATTCTTTTTCTTCAAGAAGTATATCTGGTGTTCCTATGTAGAAGTCACTCATAAAGGGTGAGCATAACACAAACATCTCCCAAGAGACATGCAACATAACAAGAGGATCAACGAATTGGTTGTGATGATGTGTCCTGTGACATCTGAGGGAAACAGTCCCCTTGCAGGTTTCTCTAACAACACAAACTCCCCTATAGACATCTTCATGATCACTTTGTAACCTGCATATCTGCACTGCACCTTTCCTTGGTTTTAGAAGTGATTTACAATGAAGGTGCAAACCTCATGCCATAGCTCGATTGAAGAGTTGTGTTATATGTCATGGCTCCCAACTGACTTCTCCAACTTGACAGAGGTATCAAACTCAAACCAAGAGCAATACTTCTTGAAATTCCTCTTCCAAATGCTACCTTCCACTGGATGAATGCTGCCACCTTGTCCTTCTATTTTCCATGGCTTGAAAAACACTGATTCTTCTAAATCAGGTACATACAACGCATCTGCATGCAGAGGACTGGACCTTCATTTGACATAAGTCATAACGCTTATCCCTTTCACGGATAGGTGGCATGTCTCCAAGTGATAATTTCCAAATTTGGTATCCTTTTCAATCAAACGATGGCTTTATATCTAGTGAAGTGCCTGAGCACCATCAATCAACTAGTTATCAAGGGTGTTTGAGGGAGACGTGCACAGAGAGGGTAGAGATAAGAATATATTCATTTTTCATTATCAACAACATTAGATTCATCACAATTTGAAGTTCTTTGAACTTTGAAATGGTTTTCATTAATGCCATTCACTTTCATTTCGGATTTGATGGGAGTCTCTTTCCTTCTTTGTTGTTGACACTAATTTCTTGATTTCCATTCTCTTGAAGTTGTTTGTTGTTATAGTCATCATCTCTTGGGAGAGTCTCTTTACTGGGACATTCCCTAACATATGATCAAATCCATATAAATTGCATTATACCTTTCTTCCTTGGACCTGGCTCTTCCATGATTCTGATTTTCTTTGTCAAACATTATTCCTCTTCTCTTTGCATGAGAGCGGTGAGGGTGAGGTTCAGCCTCCCATTCCCATTTGAGGCTGGTCTCTCTCCATCATCCTTGTTCTCCAGAGGCATCTGTCAACAATTCAACAAAATTAGAATTATTTAGTTGTTGAGAATAGCATGGTATCAAACACATACCATGGTCGGGAAGTCCTCAAGAGTACGGGGATGAGCTCTCGATCGGCTATGACTTCCAATACTTTAGACTGTTCTCATTTCTGAGCCTCATGAAATAGGATGGGATGGCCCTCCTTGTCCATCTTGATGTTCTTCGCAAGAGACTTGATTAGATTACAGCTTCCAACATATTCAATTTAGCATAAGTACATCTCCTTACATGTGCCCAACTCGTAGATATAAGTAACCAAGTGCTTGTGAATAGAATCTCCGATGATCTTTCGCTTGTTTTCCCCTTTCACTTCCTTTGTTTTAGTATGTAATGACATTTTATGGAGGTTGAGTGATCTTTCCCCTAGCATAAATCCATATATAATATCTTGTTCTCTTAACGCTGATCCAACTGACATCTTTCTAAGTTTTTCGCTATAATCAATCGCCAATTTTCAGATTTCTTGTTTTAGTGGCAAATTTCTACGCATTTTTTATGGAGGTTGAGTGATTTTCCTCGCCGCACATAATCCACAACATCTTGTTCTCTAATGTCAGATCCAAGGACATCTTCCAAGCATGATAATCAGATTTGTCATTGAGCTTGTCATCAGATTTTGAAGTATGATGAGGAAGCTATCACCCTCGGGTCCTTGTCTATTCAACTTTCGTTGATTGCTCTTCTCACTCGTCAGTTCATTCACCTCACCTAATACCATGTTAATTTAGTTAACCATAGTACGCTCTATGCTTAGAGCAATTTACTTCCTCAATCTTTCTTATTAGCCCAATCAATTTCCGTTATCCAATCACATTAACATTGACAATATATGCTGATAGAACATGAATAAATAACTAGAAGAAAAAGCCAAGACAAGAGGGACATAACACTTGCGATGCCAGAAAACCCCAATGCGGGAAAACCCTCGATCAAATCTTCTTCTTGCATTCTTCAAATTCAAGAGAGAGAGATTACAATTTTCAAAAGTCAAATAAGGGGATGGCCTAGCCGAAAGTAATGCTAACAAATCAACAAAAAGTCTCCCAATGGAGGCCGATCAAATCCGAAGCAATCCTAGTCTTCAAACAAAGAAAGTCACCCAAAACAATCCGCAATCCTTCACCAAACCTAGTCAAACTAAACAAATCGGCTTGCCAATGGTGTGGTTAACGGAATAACCAAATCAATCGGATTTTCTCGATTGCATTCACCAAATCTAACCTCCCAAAATGCAATATGACCCAAAAATCGAATTAAAAAGGTCAAGGTTAACTCAAAGTCAACGCCGCATGAAACCCTTGATCAATCCAAAAACATCAAAGAACCCTTCACACGCAAGTGAGGGGAGAGAATGTCTCCTCAGTCGCACGAATCCAATTAGATGGAGAGAATGTGAGATGAGTTGATGTCAAAAATGAGGTCTTAGCCCTCCTTTAATATCCATCAACACAATGCAGGACACATCTTTTGGGGTCGTGAGCCTACACACTCCCAGCCAACCTTAAAAATTGTACATGTGTGGAACAATCAAATGCACTTCATTTCATCCAAACAAGATGATCTTTTAGATCAATCTTGCACCTCCTAAAGTAATCAACAAAATATCATTCCACTATATGAGTGAAAAAGATGCAAGAGTTTGGCCTTAGTTACCAAATTTAATAGCCATCGATCGAGGTGACATGGGTCTTTGTCCCATTGTTGTTATTTGGTCTAGAATGTGGTTCTAGGTACCGCTCCCAGGGGACCCCTGCTACATTGAGTGGTAACAGACCATCCCTCCTCCTATGAAATCTCAATTCCTATTGTTAGACCAGTTACCTTTGGCAATAGGTAGTCGTAACTTCCTCAACCCTAAACAATGGCTTACCTATTCAAGACAATCACCAATGGGTGGTCCAAAATGGTTATTTGGTCTAGAATTTGTCTTACACCCAGTTACCGCTTCCTAGGACCCCGTTGGCATTAAGTGTGGCCAGACCATCCCTTCTCCCGTGAAATTCAATTCAGACTAATTACCTGGCAATAGGTAGATGATTCCCAACCTCAACAATGGCTTACCTATTCAAGACAATCACTCAATGGTGGTCCAGACTTCACCCAACCTAAGTTAGCCAGATTTGGATATAGATGCGGATTTAGATACTAATCCCAAACTTTTGAAAATCAAGGAATTGGATACAACAGAAATCACAAGTGTGTGTATTCGAGGGAAAAGGCTTTCATTATTCATGGCTTACTAGCCTAATCCTTTGCTAATACAATCTAACGACCTTGACATGCAGCTTGCATCATTATGTATAGACAAATTAGTTGCGTAATATATGAAAGCATGAATATTTGTACATAAATCAAGATAGAAGTGGTATCAATAGTACATTTTTATTAAATATTTCAGCATTGAATTCATCTTGTAATTTAGATCTATCAATTACAAATGAGCATACAATTGTTGAAGTTTATGAAATAGAAAGTAGGCCAAAGAATTTCATGGACCTAATAGGTATCTAATAAGCATCAATAACATTGACCAAATAATTATGTTTACAAAATAGGCCATCTGGCTGTACTCAAAATATGAAGGCCAATAGTCTAAAAGAAGTAGATAGTTTCTAAACACTTCCTGTATAGAGGAAGTGTTCACAATTGTGAAAGCACTCTTTTGTCAAATACTATAGTTGTGGGCAACATTGTTGCTGCATGGTCCAACACTGTGACAAACAAAGTACTACCATCACTTATAATAAAGATCTCATGACTAATGTCATCCTTATCTCTTCTCCTCTTTGTCTAGCCTTTGCCTCACCTTGATTCTATAGGGACCATTACTCACCACCTGGGGTGACACCCATAGAGAATTTTTTCCTAGATGGTCCTCAACCGACAACCAACAGCCCCTTTACAACCACCGGGGATAGCTTGTTGTACCACCATTCCCGCTGCATTTGAACTAGCTACTATGGACCCTCACCCATCTCGCTACAGATCATATGTTTAAAGGTGGCTCGGACTTCGAGGTATGGCTTTCATTATAGTTGGGTATATTTGCTTACTTATCATGACACTGGGCATGTATTGGTGTATTCATGGAAAGAGTGGGCTTGGTTTGTGCTCTTGTCCTCTTGTCCAAATTGGTGGTTAACCTTGTATCCTATTCTTGTGATCTCTCATTGGCCATTAGTTTTAGGGTGGCATTACATGAGAAACCTTATCTTGAAGCCATGGCCTCTTCCCGAGCACCATACACATCACTCCCTTGCTCATTATAACTGCTTCACACATTTCCATATGGGTCCACATTTGTTCTTTGGGTCCACAAGGAGTTAGAATCCCCTACCCTTGTCCATACTTTGGGTCGAGCTGAAATGATGCTCGTAGGTTGCTGATGCAATGAACAAATAAAAAGCATAATTTGGCCACTCAACAAGAAATGTACTACAAAATGTAAACATGAATGTGACAAATTTAGCACGTGGTAAAAACCAAAACATGAGCTATACCCCATCGTACAGGCCATCACCGTTCCTAGCTCCCCATATTGGTCCCTTGCATCATTAAGGAACCCATGATTTTCCCCAACCCTTGGTGGGCAAACGCACTGCGCAACCCAAGGGGTATTCTTATATTGGTCATTTTGCATCATGCTCTCATACCCTAGAGCCCGAATAATTTTAAAAGAAAATGAATAAAGGGAAAAAGGTACATGGCTAGCTGATTGAGTGCCAAATGTTGGGGTAAATCATGTCACGATTGCTCCTCCCACATTCATACACCCATGCGGGCTTCCTTATCTTACCTACCTTTGTACTATGGCATGCGACTTGAGCCTTCCCTTAATGCCCTACTCCGCTTCACATCATTTTATCGCATGACACCGCCATGATGGATGTGCCATGGACCACTACCCCTTAGAGGTTGAATGTATTATTCCCAATTACAGCAAAATAATTTCAACAATAATTTGATCATTCTTGTGGTTTTATTATAATTAAATTATAAATAAATGTGAGTAGAGGGGGACATAACACACTCTAAAAATAAAGTGCACTCCCTACTAGACATAACATTGTAACTTAAGTGAGCCAAGGGGGGCCAAGAGACCACGTAGAGAGGGGACCCACGTAGACACATAGAGGGATTGCGCTGGTTGGGTTGAGCACGTGGCAAAGGGACGCTACGTTGGAGGAGGTGGGCCTTAGGGTTTGAGAGAGGCCATGTATATGGGGGGAGGCTTCCTCTGTTTGGTGATTCTTGTTGTGGATGATATTTGACTGTTTGTCTTCTTGAGCATCTTGTTTGTTGCTTTGTGCGAAACCGCATTTAGTGCGTTGAGTGTCTCCGGTCGGAGATCTCACCCTTAGCCCCGGGGGACTTCGGTGCCTGCTCGGGTAACTTGTTTCTTCGGGAGTCTTTTGTGGAGGTTTTGTTGGTTGTTTTCTTTGAGACGGGCTTCTCAGGATCAGACGCGCCGGTCACGGGAGAAGAGGACGCGGTTCCACTTGGAGACGGTGTTCCGGTGTGGGGTTTTAACGGAGTTCGGTTGATATCCCGAGAGGAGGATCGGTCTTTGCCGATAGGAGGTTTCCTGAGGAGATTGTGGCACAGTTTCAGCTATTATCATTTGGCATCTGCGTTGAGCCTTGCAGAGGCAGCGTAATTCCTTGAGGAGGGTTTCTTTGGTGATTTTCAGAGGCTGACCATTTTTGATATGGTTTCTGGGTTTTGTCCAGGGTGGAGAGTATAGGTGGTCTGCAGAATTTCAGCTCATTCCGGCAAGGGGATCAGCACCTAGTTTCAGTCCATTCCAGCAGCAGCAGTTTTCCAGCAGCTGGGACGCAGTTTCTTATAGCAGCCATTTCCAGCCTTTCTGAGAGAGTTCTTCACTTACCTTGAGCAAGAATAGGTGCTATCATTCTGATCATCTATTGTATTTCATTATATTCTCAGATTAATAAAATGGCTTAGCATTCCCGGCATTTTTATGAGTATTTGCTTTATGTTCGATTTCTAGCATTTTCTATATTGTCGTATGCTTGTATTGCTGTCTATTTCCCTTTCGGGATATTACAGTGGTATCAGAGCATAGATCTGGCTCAGCTTGTGGTCTATGACATTGGGAAAGAGATCATACAGAGGTTTGCTGGAATTTTGGAGAGCAATAGCAGTTCCAATACCAAAAACGAAATTGGAAAAAGGGCCAAAATATAAAGGGTCAAATTTTGAAGGTTGGAATTAGAAGAAACCATTTCTGGGTTTTTTTGGGTTTTGGGTAAGGATCACCTTCCCAAATTCCTAGAATTTTCTGAGTAGTTTTCAATGGGTAAATTGGAGGTCGAAGTCAAGCAGCAGTGTAGTTGTGGAGCAGCAGTGCAGTTTATGAGGAGCCTATAGACACATAGCAGAAAGAGCCGATGGCAGGTGATGATGGTGCGAAGAGATTTGAGGAGATGCTCCTCAAATCAGTACAGGATCTGTCGAGGCAGATTGAGGTGATGGGGCAGAGATTCACCACTGTGGAGGCTTGACAGCGTGAAACCCCAAGGGGTTTCCTGACTGGTGAGGGATCAAGCACATCCCACCATTTGCCGACGCATGATGCCACTCAGCATATGGCATCACATACACCCACACGTCCCACTATGCCCACTTTTCTGGGTGCAGACACAGGGGCAGGAGCACAGCAGGAGCTAGAGCCCGGCCACATGGGTGATTATTTCGCTGAGTATCAGGCATATGGGCAGGAGTTCAGGGATGCCCTTCCATTTAGAGATTTTGTCCAGCTCCAGCGGGATAGCAGATCTCGCAACTCTCACAGAGGGAACAGGCATTCACATAATGGGTTGTTGCAGCGCACATTAGGCAGACTCCATTTACCGACATTTGACGGATCGTCCAAGCGTTCGGGAAAAGCTTGGGTGGAGAAATTGGATACCTCTTTCCAGCATGACCGAGTATCGGAGGGGGAAACCATCAAAATGGTTACCTCGCATTTGGAGGATGAGGACACACAAGATTGCAGGGATTTCGAGGACACACCTAGTGTGACACAGGACTCACCCTCATTGGAGACCTCCTTGACCGTGGTGGTCGATATCATAGTGGAGAAGGAAGAGCCTACCCTAGTAGAGCCATCCATTGAGCTGATGACCGGAGTCGTGTCCGAGTCTTTGGGTGATAGCACCACATGACAGATGGGTGCAGTGTCAGGAGATGCATCCACCTTCGATGAGGCACTAGGAGGTACAGAGGTATTGGATGGTGGTCGCAGACAGCGGTATCATCGGCTTCGGACGGACCTTCAAGTTTTGAGAGGGAAGGCCACATCAGTACGGGAGGCCATTTTGTTGCAGGATAAGGAGCTGGAGTGCATGAGAGTGGCCTGTGCCGGGTTGGCGGCCAAGTTGGCCCGCATTGGGGAACGACTGCATTCCCTAATGGTACAACCAGAGGGCACGTTGGAGCGTCAGATCATTCCCCTTCAGGCATGCATGGACCGGACTAGCAGCATTATTGGGTCACCTCTTCCCATTGGAGAGAGAGAGATGGAGCCACCTAGTCAGATCTCATACATTGACTTGGATAGCGGTATGAGACGATCAGAGTTGCACAGGGTACCGCATCCACATGTTGAGGTTGGATGGCGAGAGATTTTGAGTTGGTACTTGGTGGAGCGGACTATGGAGATAGTGATGGATCCGAGTATAGTTCAGCAGGAGTTTCCTGGTATGGGGAATACAGGAACCCCAGATTGGCATTGGGATCTAAGCGGGATCACCTATCATTTCCCAGGTAGGTCAGTTGACTATGACTTGGAGGGTACAGTTGGCCTAGCAGTAGAGCATGCACATCAGCTAGGGGAGTTTCGGTCAGCTCCAATGGCCAACCAGATTATGGGCAGACTCCCTAGGTTGTCTTGGTATGACACTCATACATGGGATCACGGGGTGGTCAACATATCTTGGCAGGAGCTTGTTGGAGGAGGTGGCATTGGCAGGCCACCAGATGGCGCCTTGTGTGGGGCCAAGGATTCTTCACCTTTGTGTGGGGCACAAAGGACGCAGCGGAGCCGAGCAGTGGTGGTAACACTACTAACACATAGGGAGATTCACTTCTCGGACCCCTTGAGGAGGATTTGGAGTGATGATCCATTTGTTGGCGGGTATAGCGATGCGACGGTGGAGATGATGATACCGATTGGTGGTAGTCTGACATGTAGAGGCACAGCTCTAGATCATCACATCTAGGGATGTGTGGGAGCCTCTAGCATTGAGCAGTGGACTGCCGGTGGACATGGAGTTGCATGGTGGTGTACCGTAGTGTGTGGGACTACATTGTGGAGTAGGAGTGTCCTACATCACATTGAGAGCACACGAGGAGTGACCGATGCCTGGACGCAGCCAAGGCACGAGACAGTGCAGGGTGGTGCAACAGTAGCTTGGGGTATCCAGCAGTATACAGGAGTATGCCTCAGTGTGTAGTGGCATGTTGAGGAGTACATGGATGATCGGGGGTATGCGAGGGCATACG
>JAXQQM020091736.1:0-40121 GCA_034641835.2 Pinus albicaulis | reverse complement strand
GAAGAAACTTTGTTTAACACCCTTGGTCCTTCACTTTCAAAAAGTTTATACATTTCTTCCCATGTCGAACTTCCGCAGTCTTTGTTGCAAACAGTGTCTGAAAATAATGGAGACATATCTGTGTCTTAAGTGGACAACGTCTAAGAAATTTCTTTACCCTTTTTGCTCATTTTTCTCTTCTTCAATCCGTTAACTGGTTTCCTGAAAGGAGAGTGAATTTTTACAAGTATGGAGTATCAAAGAGACAAATCTATCATTTATTTCAAACACACGCAAGAAGATACCAATCTTATTAAAATATAACATCAATCATCATTCATAATATTTGAATTAATATTTCATATATCTCCACACGTACGATCTATCAATCACTTTAAAGTCGTAAAGATCTTAAATTTCATTTTGACATGACACAAGTTGTTTTACACGCTTGATCTATTAAATGGTTCCAGTGCACATATCAAAAATTATAACTTATAACTATTCATAATACTTACCCTTAAAGGCTGCGAAATGCGATCTGTGATTTGCGTAGATCGCAACTTTTATAGGATAACGATTTAGTCGTATGTTATAAGTTGAGCGAAATGTGAATTGCATTTTTTTAATAAAAATAAAGTGACTGTGATAGTAGAGGGTTTTATATTCATTTTTCTATTTGCTTATCCAGTCCGTGGAGTCACAACTTATATCATTTTTCTTTTAATGTGTCTTGATTGATTAAGTGAAGTGTGGTCGGATAAAGTAAATATAACGATGATTGAAGCTTTTGCAAAGTTTAAATCATATATTCGGAGAAGTTTGAGCGCATATAGAAGTTCGCATATTTTAATTTTTATGAGTCTTTTGGAATTCATAAGATATGTGATTTGCAATGCGCTTAAAAATAATAAGGCGGAAAAAAGAAAATCTCTATTTTCTAAGATTTTTATTTTAGGAAATTTAAAAGAATTTCCTATTTATTTCTAAAGGGTCCTTATTTATAAAAATAAATGGGGGTTCGTTGTATAGCACAACAATTGGCAATTCACTTGGGTGAACCAAATATCTCTGATAAAATTTTTTGGAATTTCTAAGCTTTTTGTAAATAAAATAGTTATAGGAATGAAATTTCAAATAAATAATATCTTACTAAACAATGAAAATTTCTGTTATTCACTATTCATAAGAATTCCTCTATTAAATATATAAGTATACAAATCTATATCAGTCCTTACTCAGTTTAAAAATATAAAGTAGGTGGCCTTTACAGATTAGCTTTATAAAAATTTACTCTTTTATCACAGATAGAGCCTCTGTTCCAATAGGCAATTTAAGCTTTTGGTAGGGTTATCTTTTACCCAGCAATGATTCATTGTCCCATCCAATATTTCTCATAATTTTCAAACGTAAATTCTAATCTTTGAGAATTTTCTTTTATAAATTATGTTATTCACTTAAAAGCCATTGTCTTTCCTTGGTAACCAAATGATAACAATGCCATTCACTAGTAGTAATTAAGCTGATCAAGCTGGCTCTTGATGAGACCCCTAGCCTTTTTTATATAATCTCAAGTCATTACCCTGTTTTGGTAGACAATATTGGTAATGTCAGTTTAACTATTTTCTTATGAACATGGTAAACAAGATCATGATGAGACTTATTATCTTTTAAAAATTTATTTTAATCATATATATATATATATATATATATATATATATATATATATATATATATATATATATATATATATATATATATATTTTTCCTTTGAATTCCTTTTGAAAATTTATAGGATTTTTCGGATGGGATGAAGCATTGGTCTTTTTAAGATTCTGGATGATAATGTCGAGTTTCAGATTTCTTTTCTGTAAACAGGTCTTTACTATGTTAAAGTTTCTTTTCTTTACTGATAAATAGAATATTCATGCTATATAAAGATGAGAGTTCATCAAAGAATAACTGATTTCAGCGAAATTTCACTTTTTAGAAAGATAAAATCAATTTGTCTTTTTAAATCTTTCGATTTTCCTTCCTTAAACATTTTTCATTTTTTATAAGTGAAAAGAAAAATCAAAAGAAAATCATCTGAGATTAAATTTGAAAAGCCAAATATTAATACTAAGCAACTTTTATTTTAAAAGAAAAAGCAAAAGACACTAATATACAAGGATAGAAGGGGTTACCTCCTATAAGAAATATTTTTTTAAAATTTGCCCATTAACAGGCAAAGAATCCTTTTTGCCTGATAAATCTTGTAATAGAAATGTTGATGGGCCTATTTCTTCAATTATTTGAAATGGACCTAGCCAGAGTTTTTGAAACTTCGTGTTTTACCTTTTTCCTCATGGCTTTGTCCCATTTCAATACCAAATCACCAATTTGAAAATTCTTTGGAATGATAGAAGTTGAATCAAACGAGGCTTTTATTATTTGTTGATGATAAGCATGAGTTTGTTTGGATTTTTCTCTTTCTTCTTCTAACTTCAGAATTTGACCTTGTCTAAGTTGTAAAGAAGAAGTAGGAGTTTCATCAATGAATTGAACTAAGGAAAGAGATGGAATAACTACATTGTTGGGAAGTACAACTTATTTTTCAGATACAAGATTAAATGGAGAAGTACCAATAGAAGTTTTTTGAGTTATTTGATCTGCCCAAAGAGCAAAAATTAATGACTTATGCCACTTTCTTTGATTCTAATCAACAATTCTTTTGATTATTCTAATCAAATTTTTGATTGTAGATTCTGCTAAACCATTTCCTTGTGGATAATAATTTGCAGAATATTTTAGTTTAAAACCTCTTTTAATCACAAAATCTATTATAGTAGTTCCAGAGAAATAAAATGCATTATCAAACATCAAAGCAGTAGGTAAGCCAAACCTGGTTATGATATTTTGGTCAATGAAATCAATGATATTTTCTGAATTAGCTACTCTTAATGGAATTTCTTCCACCCATTTGGCAAAGTAATCTGTAGCTGTGAGAATATATCCATGATGTTTGGAAGAGTTAGGAACAATCTCACCAATTATATCTAATCCCCATTGCTCAAATGGTTGTTCAATATTGACCGGGTGTAATGGGAATGTTGGCTTTCTTTGTTTTCCAGATGTACTTTGGCATACTTTACATTTTCTTGAATATTCATGGGCATCCTTGAAAAGTGTAGGCCAATATTAACTTGCATGCAGGATCTTATGTGCTGTTGTATTTCCTCCAAAATGTCCTCTAGCTGGTCCATCATGAAGTTCCTACAAGACCTTCTCTGCTTCAGATTTTTCTAAGCATCTTAGAAGTACATAATCAAAATTTCTTCTAAATAACACATCATTGACTAACTCATATTGTTTAGCTTTTAATTTAAGAGCTCGTTTTGTCTTATAACTGAAATGATTTGGAGCATATCCATTTTTTAGATAAAATATAAGATCGGCATATTGTGAATCTGAATCATTGAGGCTTACCTCTGATATTTACACATTACCTGAATCTTCTTCTGCTGGCAAATGTGATGCTCCTGCAAGCATTCTGCAAAAACCTTGACCTCTAATGATTTTAGAGGGTTTTATTTCTACATCATACTCTTGTAATGCAGTTACCCAGATAGCTCTTTTTTCTCCTAATTCTTTCTGCATCAAAAGTTATCTTACTGCAAAAAATGGAACTATGATTTTCGTATGAGACTTTAGGAGAAAAGGTCTAAAATGTTTTATGGCTTTAAAAACAGCAAATGCTTTTTTTTCAACAGATGTGTAATTTAGTTCTGCACCTTGTAAATTTTAACTAAAGATATCGGTGCTTCTATTTGTTGGTCATTCAACTGTGTTAAAACAGCTGCATATGATGTATCCGATGAAAAAGTGTATAATGTAAATGGCTTAAGAAAATTGGGGGTGGTCAGGAATGGAGCATTGACAATTGATTGTTTAATCAATTCAAATGCTTCTCTTTCATCATGTCCCCGTTTGAAGACATAATTTTTCTTAATCATGTTCTGCAATGGTAAAACTATTTGAGAAAAATCAGGGACAAATCTCTTAACAAAATTAATTTTCCCAAGGAAAGATTGCATGGTTTTCTTGTTATGAGGGAAAGCAATTCATTTAATTTTATCAACTCTTTCAGGACCAATATAGATACCATTTTTTGACACAATGAATCCTAAAAGTTTTCCTTCATCTAAAGCAAAAAATGATTTATTTGTATTTAATGAAATGCCATACCTTTTGCATCGTTCAAAGACTTGCTTTAGGTCATTCACATGATGATTTTCCAGTTTAGAGAAGACAGTAATGTCATCTAAATAGATAACTACTATTTTATTTATAAATCCTCTAAAAGTTGTGTCCATGGCTCTTTGGAAAGTGGCACCTGCATTAATTAATCCAAAAGGCATTTTTTGACAAGCATAAGTTCCCCACTTAATTCTAAACGTAGTTTTCAATCTATCATCTGGATGAACAAGAATCTGATTATAACCTGAAAATCCATCTCGAAAATACATAAGCTCAGAACTAGCTACTTTCTGCAATACTTGTTCCATGGTTGGTAGTGGAAAATTGTCCTTCTGGCAAGCTTTATTTAAATTTCTAAAATCAATGCAAATTCTAATATCACCATTCTTCTTCCTGGATGGTACCAAATTTGATACCCATTTTGAATGTCTGTCTAGAAAGATAATTTTTTCCTCGAGAAGTTTATTCAATTCAGTTTTAATTTGATTTTCCAAATTTGGATGAATCTTTCTCAATTTCTGCTGCATGGGCTTTTCCTCTGAGATCACAGGAATAATGTGTTGAATTACATAAGTATCATATGTTTTAAGATCAAAATAATCCCAAGCAAAGATACTTTTGTACATCCTAAACAATCTGATGAATGATAATCTTTCTTCGGAAGACAGACCAAGACCTAGATTTATATTTTGAAGTTTTTCTTCACTTCCTAGATTAACTAACTCAAATCTTGAGGTAGAACTTTGTATTTTTGAGTTAGTTAATCTTTTAAATCTATCTTTTAGATCATATAAGTCTTCTAACTTGACAACAGATTTTGGAATAGGATTTTCATCTTGTTATTTCTTAATCTAAGTGTCATGTTCACTTTCATCCATGATTTGATTATCATAAGATTCTTCAGAAGTTAAAAAATCTATGATATCTGAGTCATTATTGAATACTCTTCAATTAGTGATATTATCAGGAATAGATGGTCTAAAAATCAATTCAATAGAAAATCTATCGGGACTAAATTCTTGGGACAGGATTAATTTTGATGCTACATAAGCGAGTAAATCTGCACTAGCATTCTGTATTCAAGGTATAGAAGAAATGTTGAAGGCTAAGAAATGAGTAGTTAATTCTTTGAATAATGATTGATAATGCTTTAAATGTTCAGAATTACAATGGATAGTATCTCTCACTTGCCTAATTATGATTTCTGAATCTCCTACAACCTTCAGATGTTTGATATTCAGATCAATAGATTTTAATAAACCTTGAACTAATGCTTCATACTTAGCTACATTTTTGGTACAATCCAATTCTAATCGGCAGGCTAACATAGTCTTTTCACCTTCTGGGTTTATTAAAATGCAACCCGCACCTGCACCATCTTCAGATTTAGAACCGTCAAAATAAAGGGTCCAAAACAAAGAATTAACTATTTTTCTATCTAAAAAATTAATACATCTAGAATTATCCGACTGGGAAAAATTCTCAATTTGAGATACAACTGCATTATCAAAGAAAGGGGATGGATGAGCATTAAAGTTTCCTAAAAATGATTGTATAGAGTAGTTTCCAATAATGTTATTATTGAAGGCTACTGGCTCATTAAGCTCTTCATGATCAGTCACTGTGTGTTTCATAAACTTTTCACGGTCAATTCAAATTTGGTTTGGCTTTCCATTATGTGGTAACCACATATGTGACCAGTCTATTGAAAAATAGCCATGAAGTTTCTTAGGCCAATCACGACTTAAAATTAAACCATAAAATTTGGGAATGTTTTCCACCAAAATATCAATTATCTGAACAACTTTGGGATTTGATGACAATATGATAGAAACATATTTTAATTCTCCTACCACTTCTACTCTAGTTCTGTCAAGTTGCACTATATGAACTAGAGAACTCTGAGGAGTAATGTTCAATTTAGCACAAACTGATTTTTGCATTATATTAGAAGAAGCCCCTGAGTCTATTAAACAATTATGAACATTTTTATTATAGATCTCATAGGTTAAGAGAAATGGGGGAGTATGAGAGATGGATCGATCACCTATCATAATTAAATCTGAAGCATCTATTTTTACTGAAGGAGAAGGTGGCTTACCCATTTCATTAGAAGCTTTAACTATGACTGGAGCAGGTAAGTTTGAAGCAGGAACAACTTTTAATTCTCTAAGTAAGATTTGTTGTTGTTGCTTCAATTTGGTAAGCTCGTGAATTGAAATATTTGCCCTAGTCTTCTTCATGTCTTCAACTATATTATACTCAATGGTATATGAGATAACCATTGTTTTAGATATAGGTGGAGAGTCTGATGTAACAAGACTTGTTTGTGTAGCCTTTGAATTAGACTTTTTGCTTATTGATTTGTCTTTAGCAGGAGTGGAAATTTTTTGTTGTTGACTAGGTTGTGTTGCTTCAGTAATCTTTTTGCTACGTGTGCTGACAGGTAAAGCTTCAAGTTGTTCTTCATTTGATAGGATAAAATCCCACATTCCATTAAGTTCAACTTCTTCTTCTTCATCATCTTCCTCTTCCTCTGTTTGTTCTTCTTCCTCTTCTTGATCTGATTCAACATTAGATATAATATTTGGAGGTTGAAAATTAGAGGCTTGTTTCTTCTTGAAATTCCTGAAACTCTTTTTTGAATTTGAATTTCAGCGACTTGTTTCTTGATATTTTCCATTTCATTGGTTATGGTTTTCAAAACTTTTTTAAGACCTTCTACATCAAATGGATCCTTTGGCATCTTCTTCTTAGAGTCATCTTTGAAAGATGTCTTCTTTGATTTTCGATCTTCCTGAGAATTATTTTTCTCAAGAGCAATTATGCGTTTCTCTACAGATAGAGATTCTTTCATATTCTCTGCAAGTGTTGCTAATTTTTCTCTATCAACGAAAATAGTTATATTAGATGGAAGGGATGAAATATACCACTCAATTTGAACTTCTGCACCAGGAACTGTTGTAACAGGAATTTTATTGAGTAGTTTATTAAATCTTGAATTAAAATCTTTTATCTTATCACTTGGTTTAGCTTTAAGATTTGAAAGATTATTGATAAGAGTAGCAGTGGTTTTGTCATCTCCAAAATTAGCCAGAAATTTTTCTTCAAACATATTCCAGCTAGTTATGGAGCAAGCAGGTAATAAAAAATACCAGGATCCTGCAGATCGTTTTAAAGTATATGCAATCCTCTTCAACTATTGCATTCAAGTTGATAGCTAACATAAAATTATGAATATGTTCTTCTGCGGGAAGACCATCATTGGGATTAAATTTTGGTAGCCATCTTTCGGGATTTTTAGGCAGAGCATGAAGAGTAGCAGGCATGTCTATAGCCCCTGGATTGCTCCATGGTTTTACATTCGGTGGAGGGACTTGACCTGCCATTGGATTTTGGATGGGTTGATTGTGAATTGATGATGAGGCAGGTCGAGTACTAGGACCAGTATTTTGAGTATTGGAACTAGTAAAAGTGATACCGATTGTTGGAATGAAATTTGTGGAAGTGAGTGGAGGTAATGGGGGTGAATGGGATAAGATCTCGCTAGTGATCAATTCTCATTGATTCCTCTTTAACTTCTTCTGAGTAATACTGATAGGAAATTTAAAAGGGAGAATCCCTGTTTTTTTACTTTCTGATCGAGTTAATATTCTTCGAGGTTGTAAAGAAGATGAAATACTAAGATCCAATAATTGAGAAGACTCGGGCTTTTCAGCAGAAATATATACTTTCTCTAAATTTTCTATCAAAGACTAAACTTCTGGGGAATGTTGGTGAAACTCGAGAAATAGTATAGTTTGAGTATCGCTAAGAGACTTAAGGGAAAGATGATCAACTTCAGATTTTATAGATGAGGATCTAGATAATTTTCTAGAAGTTGATGGGGATCTAGAGGGAGAGAGCTTTTTTTATTGACCTTTAGATTGATCAGACCTTTGTGCCATTCACTTGTCCCTCCTTCTAGCGCCAATATGTTGAGGCCTCAGAATTCTGTTGCTAAAACATGGGGAAAACCACCCGGTCCGAACCTTAAAGCAGCTCCTTTTCTATTTGGTATAGTGGCTCCAACTGGGGGTAATGGGACCATTTTCCCAATAAGGATGATTTTGAGGGTATTGTGAATATAGTATGCAAATTGATAATGATTTTAATCTATATGCATCTATCTAAATTATTAATCTAATATATACCCAGGGTGTTTTTCCTTTATGCAATCTAAAATGATATCTTTCAACTATCAGTAATATAGATCATTTAACAGTCGAAAGAGATGAAAATTATGTGAAATGGTTCTTCTAACAAAGTAGTTTGCATAGAATAATTGTGAAAGAAATATTGCATTTATCAGTGTGATTACATATTCAATAAGAAACCATAGCTAAATATTAGAACAGAAGTGCAAGTAATATTTATATATGATAACGTTTCAAATATATAATGCAATAAAAAGATAATTGTTAACCTATGAAGTAAGACTTAATACAAGTGAATAGAAGTACCATATGTATGAAGTTCTACTCATGTAAATTGAAAGCAATGAATCTACTCCTTCTCACTTTCAAGCATTTTAAAGAGTACAGTATTGCAACATGAGTTAAACAGCTTTAATTGTTAAAAGATAACAGAATGTGTTCCATTAATTCATCAAAGCACTCACAAACTTAAAATAGTGCATTCTTTGCAAATGTTTTGACAAATTTCTAGACCATTCTCTAAATGCATGAGAAGGGTTTAAATACTAAACTAACTATAAACTAAAATAGATTATTACAAAAATATAGAGGAGGTTTCAAACAACCTTCCTCAAAAAGCTAACTTAAACTACAATCTAGGAAATTAAACTAACAATTCTGATTTTATCAGTTTTGCCCTTCTTCTGAATGTGGCCACGGAGTTGGAAAATATCTAACATTTATTTGAGCTGAGCTGGTTGTGATATCCTTCATCGGATCTGTCCCTTGAAGATAGCATTTGAGATTGCTGACTGGGATCTTTTTGTTGAATCTGTAAGAGACTGCAAAGTTTGATGCTAATGATAAGGTTTGATCAGAAAATTCTAGTAATTTTCCTAATCAAACTTATTTACCTTTTTAATCATTTCCTCCTGTGTATCTGCTCTCTGCTTCCACTGTGTTTCTACCTGTCTTGTTTCTGAAAACACATCAGACGTGTTTTCCTTAAGAAGTTCTGCTTTAGACAGTTGCTCACACATAGATTCAATAATCTCACTTGATATTTTGGATGTCTTTGCCACTGCTTTCTTTTCTTGTTTGATTTGCGCTTCCCATTCTGTGAATAGAATTTCTTTGTGAAGCTTATCTACTTGAAATAGATTAGCTTGCTTTCCTGAATCTGAAACTTGCCATTGAATGTGCTCTTCAATTTTCTTCTCAAGTCTTTCACATTTAAGTTTCTGAATTGCTATCTGTTGGATCATTATTTTACTTGAATCACAATAAGAATCAATCATAGAAGCTTGATGACAAAACACTTCTTGTTCTTTATTTAACTTAGTGTTTAAATCAAGTGCTTCTTTGATAAATTGCTCTAATTGTGGTTGACTCCGTAACTTATTCATTGTTGTTTCCAGTTGTGCTTGTTTTTCATTAATCTCTGTCTGATGCTGCAATTTGAGGCTTTCAATATCTTTATGAAATTGGGTTGTGTTTACTTTGACTTGGTCATTGGAATTGGATTTCTCTTCATTCAACAACTTCTCTAGTTCTTGTACTCTAGCTTCCTTTTGTTTTAACAACACTCTAACCTCAGTAGCTTTATCAACAGTAGCAGTAGCATACGCCCCTACATACTGTGATAATTTGGTTAGATGTTCAGCAGGATCATCTGAGGAATCTTTCCATAGTACATCAACTGATTCATCTGTAGGTTTTGGAGTTGTTTCATCAATTCTACTTCTTTTGTTTCTTTTAACTACATCCTTGTAACTAGGACTGTAGAAAACATCTAATGAAGGAATATCTTCAATCTGTAGAAATATCTGATCTGTGGGGTAGGACGATATGATTTCTTTATCATGCATTGCTGGAATTCTTTGTAGTGGATTAACAGTTTCCACTATCTTCTGTGAGTGTTCAAGTGTCTGGAAACTTGTTGCTTGATCAGTATTGGGATTTTCTTTAGGAGTTTTTATTGTTTCTGAAATCTCCTCCCATTCATTTATAAGATCTTTTGTTTGTGGTAAACTGGACTGATCTAGCATGTTGTGACTGTGCTGAACTGCTTGAGAATTGGATTCTGTCCCATTATTTCTTGTTTCCTCCAGCATCTCTATCTCATGAATGACTTGGTCAATTGTCTTTTCTGAGTTTTCCTTTTTGGATTCGGAATCATTTTCAGAGTGATCCAAATTATCAGATTACTGCTATGACTGACCTGATTCATCTTCAGACATATCTTTTATTTCATCATCCAGGCTGACACTTGGAGTGTGTTTGTTGTCATCTTCAATAGTTAACAAATTTAGAGGGACTTTCTCTAGTCTCTTGCTTTTGTATGATTGAAAAGCTTCAACATCCTCTTGACTTAGTTGAGTAGATACATACTTGATAATATCTGAAAAGTTTTCCATGCCCTGGAAGAGATCATCAAATCCATCTTCCTCCTTTACAAAAGGCTTCATCTTAAGCTTTGTGATGTAATTTTTAATTACATCATTTGGATCATATAATCTGTTTGGCATTACTGCCAATCTTAATAAATGAATTTTGGAAACTTCCTTGTAAGAATGGCCGATGTTAGACAATGCAAAGGTGCCACATTGTAAAGGGAAATTAGACCAAATAACCTTTTTAGCATCCTTCAGTTGTTTCGTAACACCATTAACAAGCTGATAGGCTATTTCTTTTGCAAGTAACTTATCGGGAACATAATAGGATAAAACATGGGGAGAAGCATAACTCCCGAATACTCTAATACATGTAAAATTCTCTTTGGCAAACCATATAGCTACTAGAAGAATGTCTGCATTGGCTTCTTCAAAAACCCTAGGATGCCTTTTGTTAAAAATCATCTAAGGTATAGGCAATATGACTCCATAACATATTTTATAGAAGTGTCAGTGGAAATCTGAATCCCAGAGTTCTTTGTGGTAAATGTGAATTGGGGTAGGGTCCTTGGTGGTCCATTTCCATCCCATGGTGGGAAAACTAGAAGTAAAACAGATATCATCCATGACATAGGCAGACATATAAAAGGGAGGTATTTCTCTGAATGAAATACTTCTTTTATTTCTATATTCAGTTATGTGCTTGGCTAGGTTATTAGATAAGATGTCTACCCAATTCAGAATTGATGAATTGATGATTGCATCAATCAGGGGAGCCCATTCTCTTGATAATATAGTGCTATCCAGTTTGACAAATAACCTACATAACATACCAGCAGCATAATAGTAAGGATTAGGAATTTGGGAAATTGGGTATGTACCAAACTTATCTTGCTTCAATTTCCCCTGATTATCCTTCCATTATTAGATGACTTTGATAAGGTCTGGATGTTCTCCACTAAAATTCTGCAAATAGTCTTTATCATATTTCTGCTGCGGGGGTGGTAGATGGTACATTGTTGTTAAATATTCTTCCCTAAAAGAACCCATAGTTTCTCCCTTCGAATTCTTGAACATTATATCTTCAATGTTTAAGTGGTCAATTGCCCACTTAACCATGTTTGTATAAGGAAGAATCTTTGGTCTTGCAGCTATTCTATGAATGTATGAGCATGTGACATCAAAAAAAGTTGTGTTAGAGGTAGAAGCAGTGCATGTCGAAGAAAATTTGTTTATCACCCTTGGTCCTTCACTTTCAAAAAGTTTATACATTGCTTCCCATGTCGAACTGTCGCAATCTTTGTTGCAGACGGTATCTGAAAATAATGGAGACATATTTGTGTCTTCAGTGGATGACGTCTAAGAATTTTCTTTACCCTTTTTGCTCATTTTGCTCTTCTTCAATCTGTTAACTGGTTTCCTGAAAGCAGAGCGAATTTTTATAAGTATGGAGTATCAAAGAGACAAAACTATCATTTATTTCAAACACACGTAAGAAGATATCAATCTTATTAAAATATAGCATCAAGCATCATTCATAATCTCTGAATTAATATTTCATATATCTCCACACGTAAGATCTATCAATCGCTTTAAAGCTATTAAGATCTTAAATTTCATTTTGACATGACACAAGTTGTTTTACACGCTTGATCTATTAAATGGCGTCGGTGCGCATATCGCAAATTATAACTTATAACCATTCATGATACTTACCCTTAAAGGTTGCAAAATGTGATCTGCATAAATCACAGATCGCAACTTTTATAGGATAACAATTTAGTCATATATTATAAGTTGAGCGAAATGTGAATTTCGCTTTTTAATAAAATTGAAGTGACCTCGATAGCCGAAGGTTTTATATTCATTTGTCTATTGCTTGTTGTGTTCGCGGAATCACAACTTAAATAATTTTTCTTTTGATATTTTCTGATTGATTAAGTGAAGTGCAGTGCGATAAAGTAAATATAATGGTGATTGAAGCTTTTTGCAAAGTTTAAATAATATCTTCGGAAAATTTTGAGCGAATATCATAGTTCGCATATTTTAAGTTTTATGAGTCTTTTGAAATTCATAATATATGTGATTTGCGATGCGCTCAAAAAGAATAAGGCAGAAAAAAGAAAATCTTTATTTTCTAAGTTTTTTGTTTTAGGAAATTTAAAAGAATTTCCTATTTATTTCTAAAGGGTCCCTATTTATAAAAATAAATGGGTGTTGTTATATAGCACAACACTAGGATAAGTGCATCTCACATTTGATGTAGGTGCTAGACACATTGAAGAAGCACCAACTACGAGAAAATATCAAGGAGTGTGAGTTTGCGTAATGGTCTTTTGTGTATTTAAGATATGTTTTGCACAATAGCCTTTGGTGTATTTAAGATACATGATAGGTGGAGGAGAGTGGAAGATAGATCCTTCCAATATGGAGGCCATAATGAAGTGGTTGGTTCCTATAAATGTTTTTAAGGTTAGTTGTTTCTTTGGGGAAACACAAATTTTGAAGAAATTCATAGCCTCATTTTTAACAGCAGTAACACCACTCCATGCCATCACAATGAGTGGCAAGAGTTTATAATAGGGAAAATGTCAATATAAGGAATAAAAACTAGTCAAGCATTGGAGTAACCCTTTGAAGTGGAGATAGATGCAAGTGCGTATGCTATGGGAGCAGTCTCGATGCAGGGAAGAATCCCTATATACTACCATTCTGAATTGTTTCATGGGGAAGTTCTCAATTGTAGCCCACCTATGATAAGGGGCTTTATGCTGTAGTGAAATTTGTGAAAAGGTGGAAACATTATCTGATGGGAAAGGAGACAATAATCCATACAGATCACTAGCTGCTACAGTACCTGCAAATTGAAAGCAAGTTACAATGGACCAAGAATTACAAGTGGATGGAGTTTTTATGGTAGTTTCATTTTGTGAAAGTACAAGAAGGGAACCACAAATGAGTTGGTTGACATGCTTTCAAGGCCACCCACACCAAATATCGTAGCTTTGGAAACTTTGATGCACATGGAGCATTTCACCCATGATGCACATAGAGAGGCATGCATGGAGGATGAGGACTTAGAGGAGGTGTTTCAATAGTTGCAGATATAGAGTCATATGCATAGTGGTGGAAACACAATTTACTACCATCTCCATAATGGGTTACTCTAAAGGTTGGACAAGTTGTGTGTTTCTAAAGGTGAGCGACTAGAGCTAATCAGAAAGGTTCACACCTCCAAGGTTGTAAGGAATTTTGGTGTAAGAAATTCAATTTCCAACTTGTAGAGGTATGTGCACTACTTGGGATGTAAGAATATGTAGTTAGGTTAATAAGAGGATGTATGCTTTGTTGTACCAATAAGCCTAGTAATAGGAAACAGGTCTATACCATCCCTTACCTGTACTCACTTGTCCTTGGGAAAGTATTTCCATGGACTTTGTTGGAGGTTTACCAACAATAAAAAAAAGGGAGATGACTAGTTATTCAGGGTGGTGTATTTGTTCAATAAGATGTTCACTATCATGCCCGGTGAAAAGATCATAAATGGGCAACGTAGAATAAATGTTTTCTTTGGACAATTCTGGGTGTACTTTGAAATCCCAAGGAGCATCATTTCGTACAAGGACACAATATTTATTAATGTATTTTGGACTACATTGTGGTAGAAAATGGACATGAAGTTGAAGAGGTCTACAACATTTCATCGACATAAGAATAGGAAAACAAAAGTAGTTAACAAGACTTTGGTGCAACTTTTGAGGGGTTATAATTAAAAGCATATAAAGATTTTGGATGAAAAATTGGTATATATAGAACACTTTTATAACATAGCAGTCCATACTTTTACTAGTAAGTCCCCATTTGAAACATTTTTTGGATATTTTCCACCTTCACCTTTGGATATTGCATATTGACATCGAGGAGGAGTAAGGGAGGATCTTACAAGGAATGCCTTAATGGAAGAAAAACATGTTGAGAAAATTAGGTAGATTCATCTATAGGTATAAGAGACACTATAGAAGTCATAGGAAAAATACAAGGCAATGCATCATCAACAGAGAAGAAAGAAGTCATTTAGAGAGGGAGCTAGTGTTATTATAGTTGAAAAAGGAGAGGCTATAGGGTTTTGATAAGAACATCAAGGCTTTACAATGTGGTCCCTTTGAGATACTAGAAAACATGGGAGATAATTCCTATAGACTCAATCTGCCCCCAAACATGCACATTTACTCAGTGATGAATGTAGATAATCTACAACTTTATGAGCCCTCCATGGTGGATTAAGAAGAGGAACAAGTGCTACATTATGTGATGGATTTAGTGTTGATTTTTTAGCAGCATACAACACTAGAGAATTTTTCTTTAGAGATAACTACTTCAAATTATTCATTAGTATTAATTCCATATAGCATTCAATATCATAAAGAAATTATACATAAGAAAATTTGAACCATTAAACATGAAATATCAATAGAATTCACCATGAGACAATGAAACAAGAGATGGGACAAAACCCCACAAGGGGGAAAACCCAATAAGTCTTTCCTTGTGATATAATGTTCAATGTTCATCAAATCATATAAAAAAAAAGCTAACTAGTAACAATACCTCCCACAAGTTTTAAGCCTCTCCTTCCTTCTTCCTTCCGATTTTGAACTCTTCCTCCTCCTTATTTGATGCCCAAATGAGGAGGAGTAATCACATATACATAGTCTCCAGAGGGGGTCAAAAAGGCGCCTCTAAGGGGCTAGACCGACTTAATCTAGGAGGCTGACTTAGACACTTGTGGGAGTCATAAATTAAATTCAAATTATTCATTTTCTTTTATAAATGAAAACAACGACCATGGAATAAATTAATATTGTTCATGAGGCAAAACTCTCCAACCATAAGCAATGGTTTCTCATTCTAGCACAATGACCCAAGCTAGTAATCAAATTCAATCTCTACAACCATCTCACTAGTCTCTTAGTCAAACACCATGGATTAAATCATTATCAAACTCTTTAACCATACCAATGGTCCCAATGTCCTAAGAGAGTACATAGGGTCCATCTCCCTCACCATAAACAAGGGTCTCTTGTTCAAGCTTACTGACATAAGGGAGGAATCCCTATCTCACTATCAAACTCCCTTACTATATAGTCTCTCCATCAATGACCCAAGGGAGGAATCCTGATCTCGATGTCAAAAAAACCAATCTCCCCAACTACATGGTCTCTCAGTCAAATACAATGACCCAAGGGACAATACTCAAAATCAATGTCCCCGCCCAAGCCTATTGGCCTCTCAATTAAACACAATGACCTAAGGGATCACTCCAAGCCTCATAACCAACCTCCACAACCATAAGGTCTCTTGGTCAAACTCAATGACACAAGGGAGTAACCAAAAAAACCTTCCTAACCATAAACCATGGTTTATTAGCCAAGCCCAAGATTCATGCTGCTATACAATCAATGATTCCTCTCTCCAATAGAGGGATTCTCAGCCAATCCAAGATTATTTCAAAAGAAAACCATATCTAGGATAGTGGCTATGTCAAAAACATCAGCAACATGCTCATCAATAGAAATGAATATGAGCCTCATAGCTCTACTTTAGATAACATCTTGGATATTTGATCTCAATGTGCTTCGACCTATCATGAAAGGATAGATTCTTAGAAATCTTCACACAACTTTGGATATATCACGGTCGATTCTAGCACGTGATAAATCAAACCAAAAACAAACTACTTAACAACAAGTTGAACAATCATTTATATACTCAGCTTGAATTGTGCTAAATGCAATAGAGGTCTGCACAATACTCATCCATGATATCCAGACCAAGACAACATCCATAAGTTCTCTTCATATCTATAGAACATCCAGTCCAATCAAAGTCTGTAAATCCATGCAACAAATAGTTCAACGAGAAAATCAGTAGGATTAAACAAGTTAGCAACAAAATATCACAACTCTTTCAAATTTGTTATCATGGAGGTGTCCATGGACTCATAGTCTATTATGCCAAATTTCTGAAGGCTCTCAACGAATGTTTCAATAGGCTTATGCAACACTTTCAAGTTTAGGTACTAATGCATTAGACTAAGATTCTTCAATTCACTCCCTCTTCAGCTAGACAAAGAGGCCCTTATCAAAAACATACCATCAACACATAGCAAAAAAATAACGGGCTCATATTTAACATATTCATATCAGCATCGCTCTAAATAGCCATTAATTCAAATGTACCATACACAAGGTGTTTGACTTCATACTTTTCTTTGTCTCACTGAGGTAATCCTTCACTTGGTACTTCTAGCCATCTTCATCTTGGAAGTCACAACTAACTTCTTTTCAACATAGATCAAATATGCTCCCTCTGAGTCCATAGCTCAACATGAGTCTCCTTGCTACTATCTTTGATTTTTCATCTTGGAAGTTGTAACTGACTTCTTTTCAAACATAGATCAAATATGCTCCCTCTGAGTCCATAGCTCAAAACGAGTCTCCTTGCCACTATATTTGATTTTTTCTTCCATTCTTTCCATTTGCTACTACACCTATGGAATCATTCATCATATACCTACAATACTCAAAGGAGGGTATGGAAGAATAATTACAACCAAGCAAGATATATGAAGACAAGAGACTAATAGAAATAATGACAATAGTAATAAACATGATATAGAGATATAAAAATACCTATCTTTTGAGAGGAACAACAACTCCCTCTTGATTTTTAGGCTCCTTGTATCTATCTCACATTTTTTCCATTCCATCATCCTGATACCATTTATTCCTTGCAAAGGCTAGGGTTTCTACTTTCCACGGAAATGTCTAATCCCAGGGTTTGTACATAAACCCTAGGGTTTCTTCTTCAAGCCTTGTTAGGGTTTAAAAATGTCTAGCTAGGGTTTTTAACTTCAAACCCTAAATCAAATCCTTTATGCGTGTTAGGCTTTACTAACCCTGGTTATCTAAAATATCCATAACCCTAGACTCGATTGCATATGTGATGAAATTCATCCTTGGTTTCATCAAACCAAGAGGCTCAAATTCTTCAATATATATATCAATACCCAAGAATCCATATAAAAAATAAGACACACATTACATCAAGAGGCTTGGATCTTAACAACATTAAGTTTATTTAATCCAATGTCTTAGATCTACTAGATTTGTATGTGACCTATACCTTTTAACTCTGAAGAAGGACTCAACCTCTCTTTACTGAAGTGACATAGATATTTTCTTTCAAATATTGAGATTTTTTTCAAATCATCATATTTTAATGTCATTTCTTCTTGGAATATCAGTTTATCAAAGGACAAACTCCTTCACATCTCAAGCTTCATATTGTCACTCAGTCAAATCAAACCTCGCTTCAATATAGAGACATCAAGGAGATATCAAGTTGTCTCAAAGAATTTTGTCAAGGTCTCATGACATTCTTACCACTTACGTGCACTTTATTCTAATGACCATGATCCCATTTGAGAATCTATGATCCATGAAATCAAAGTGTTCAAATAGAGTCTTTAATCTCCTTGGATCATGCAAGTTATACTTAGATTTCAAACGATGATCGAACTATTGAATCCAAAAGTACTTTATCACTGTAGCATACCTCTGACTATCAGACAATGGCAACATTTGCATGCCCTTTTTCCAGTGAATTCGGGAATATTGTTTATTCATACTTTGCCTCATGGTTCCGGATACCATTTATAACTTTTACTTTTTATTCGTTTGATTAGTATGAACATCAAACATATTTGTATTTAGATTGTCATTACATGAGGTATATGAATAGATATATAGTTGGAATGCAACCTTTATAAGGAATTTCAGATTTTGACAAAGGTATTATGGTCTTCAGGACAAAGGTTCTCAGCTTCTTTAAATATAACCTTAATGGATTCTTTAAGGATCACGAGTCATAACTCAGAAACAAGAATTTTCAATCAAACATTTTAATTATTAATTCATTTAGATGATCCTTCAAGGCTTACCAATATATTCAATACAATAAACCAACCAGCATTGACATGATCCTTTACAGAGGAAGTAACTGTATTTTGGCACGAATAAGCATTTTAATATACCATCCAAGGGAAAACTTTAGTACATACCTTGCATGAAGTAGGCACCAAACACATGATTGGATTATTTGAACTAGTTCTTGAAGTGACTTAATTCAACAATAATTATTTTCATTTCAAATGCTTGCACAAATACTTCTTGAAAATGCTATAAATCTTAGAGTTCTTCCATCATTAATTTGGCAATCTAAAAATGTCACAACCTCGAATTTTTTAAGCAATTTATTAGGACTATTCAATCTTACTAAGGTTCTCGGACTTTTGAACCTTTGGTATGAGGAACTGAGGTTCGACCTTATAAATATGCTCTGAGGCCTTTTTCGACCGACAAGAATTAGAACTTCGATTTAAAATTTTTCAACCTATTCTCAGGCTTAAGAATAGGATACATAAATGGGACTCGAGCTTAGCTTTGATTTTCCCGTAGAAGATCTGATTTGTGAGGCCTTCCTTTAAAATTCGTGATGAGGTCTTTTTTTTCACGAATTATGATACTGATCAAGATTCTGATTCTCCTTATTGGACCTTTTACAAGCTTCCTAAGTTGGATGCTCTTCCACCCATAACTATGATACCATGTTGATTTTCTAGTAGCATACAAAACTAGATAATTTTTATTTAGAGATAACTAATTCAAATGATTCATTATGTAGCATTCAATATCATCAAGTAGTTATACATAAGAAATTTTCAACCATTAAACATGAAAGAGTAGTAGAAATCACAATGAGATAATGAAACAAGAGACACACAATTCTCATGGGACAAAACCTCACAAGGGGAAAAATCGAGTAAGTATTTCCTTATTAGAGAATTTTAAATGTTAATCAAATCATAAGAACAAAATTTAACCAATAATAAGATCTCCCATAAGTGCCAAGCCTCTCCTTCCTTCTTCCTTTATATTTCCAGCCTCTTCCTCTTCCTTCTATCTTTGCTGGAACAAAGATAAACAAGAGATGATTCGATGAGTAAACACATATAAATAGTCTCAAAATGGGGTTGAATAGGTTCCTCCAAGGGGCTAGGTCGACTTGATCTAGGAGGCTGACTTGGACACTTGTGGGAGTCATAAATTAAATTCAAATTATTCCTTTTATTTTATAAATGGAAATACCGACCATGGCTACTAAATTTCCAAAATTTAGTACTAGATGCTTAGGAAAGTTGACAAGAGATACAATTTTCCAAAAGATGTCTAAAACTACAAGGCATGGGCAATATGACCTTTAGTAGATTGGGTTGAAAGGAAAACTTCCAAGAAATGCTAAATGGTACTTCAGGGAGAAGGTAGAGGAAAAAATTTGTCACCTCATTTCGTAAAAGCTTTTGGGAACCAAAATCCTCCAAAAATGGGGAGTTATGATTTGGATTGGATCATTATATGATTAACCATAAATATTGATGCTTTTATGGTGGAAAAATTAGAGGAATTGACTCACAATACCATTTTTACTGACAGGTCCCAATTTGACAAATTGGGATTTTAACCCTTTCAGAGGTAGTTTGAGGTATTTTCTGAAGCTTTTTTGTGTCCAAAATATTTTGCTAGGGCTTGACCCCATGACACTATTATATACTCAAAATGACACAATAAAAACCTCAAATGGATTTTCTATGAAAAATTTATGCCACCTGAAAGTTAACCTTCGTATTTTAACCACATTGATTTAAGAGGATGTTGTGTCAGCTCCATTACTCATGGAAAAGGGGCTAGAAATGTGAACATGATGAAGAAGAATCTATAATGGTCAATAATGTGGCTCTAGTTAAGAGTTGAAGAAGTCAAACTTAACCACTGGTAGCCTATTGGGCTATGTTATAACTAGGCCACTAAGAGGAAAAGGGGTTCCATTCTATTTAAGTGTATTTTGTTCTATAGATGAGTAGAGTATCTAGGAGTGGATAGAGAGAGAAAAAATTGAGAGTTTATATTTTGTAGTATCACATGGGCCACAGGTCTCACTCCTTTGTACTTGCATCCATTTCCATTCATAGAAAGAGAGAACAGAGTAACCTCACCTTCTAGTTGGGTTTTCTCCCGTAAGGGGTTTCCAAAGCATATCTTGTGTCATTGTAGTTGGTGAGTGTTTATAATTATTTTTTCTCATGTATAAACTATGTATACCTTTAGTATTGATTGAATTATGTCAATATGTGTTTCTATATTGGAAACAAGGAGCTATGTTAAACCATCTTTTATTCACAAAATTCTATTGCGCAAGTAAGATTGTTTGATATTGACATATTCTTCGTCATTTGCAGTGAATGGAAAGCTGCAATATATGAATTTAATGCTCTTACATTTATAAATCTAAGAGTTTGTCATTGTTGAGGTAGATTAGTAGTGATTAGCAGGGTTACTAGGCATTTACCTATAATTATATCTTCAAATTACAAGCATATGCCTAATGATTAGTTGGATTAGCAAGCATTTACCTCTTTATTTACAAGCATACACAACATTTACCTATTTTTACCTCTTCAAAATACAAGCTAGCTATGCATGGCACTTACCATATTTGCACCACATGTTGGTTAGTGTTTCCTCTTAGCTACCTCGATGTTTCAAATAGCATAATCAACTCCTCACCACTATAATAGACAATGATGGACAATGGTGTTACAAATTATAATAGGAATTATTTCTTTTCCTTGATCTGTCAGAAAACAAGGTTAGGAGACTTATTTTGAAGACCTTCTTGTAACTCAAAAACCTACTTTTGTCAAATATGTTTAACAATCATAAGCGAAAGGGTTTTCAGTTGAATCGTAGGCCTACAAAAGTTAGAAATTCTCCTATTTTGGGACAAATATTCATCGATACCCATTCCTACAAGCTTGGTAGAAGTCAAAAGCTCACTGTGTTGGACATTTGGGGCAACAATTTCATTAGATTGAATCCACAAGGTCTCTGCATTGGATGTTGTATCCTTTTTAACAACGAATTGAAAAGAGGAGTACCTCAGGCAATCACTGTGATCCAGGTAGATATTGGTGGCCACCCGTTTATTCCACTTGGACTCCCACCATTGTTTCTTTCAAATTTTCAGTTTCCTTAATTGTAGCACAATTTGCTATTTTTGGAAGTTTTTCATGTCCTGAAATTTCAGAGCCGTTTTGAGGCCCTAAACAACGTTTTTTTGGAAAATCACAGTCAGTGAATGTGAGTTTTTAACTCAACATTCACTTTTATTAGTTGTATCCCTCAAATAGATCTTTCTAATGAGGTATCATATGCATCAAACAGATAACGTATGCCAAAGTTACGACCTGAGGAAATTGATGTACCAATTTACCCCAACGGGGCCCATATTTTGGCGTTTCATCTCCTAGGGTTATATTTTTGGAAGTTTAGGGTTTTCCATTGTTTCTTAATAATAAATAGGCCTTTGAGCCTCATTGTAACACATTTCAGAGGCATGTATCCGCCACATCTCTTCTCAGAGATAAGCTACCATCGCCCTAGCTAGTTTATGTCCATTCTTTCTGTAAGCATATTTTAGTTATTTGATATTAATGAAATGAAGTTTTATTTTTGTTGCATCTCTGTGTTTATGTTTAGTACTATATTTTATTGCGTTATTGCGTAAGTCCGGACCAGTGGTATCAGAGCGGTATACTCTTCCTCGATCCTTCTTTGCATGTCCCCAACGAGGTCGTGGTATAAGCAGTTAGGGCTCGATCTGGTTGAACCTTTGCAAGGTCAACCTCACAAACCCCGATGACCGCTCATGGGGGAAGAGAAGAAAGATGAGGGAGTAATAAATCCTATCAAAATATTTCTTGAGGAGGCCCTAGAGAAACAAAGGAATGCGATGATGGATAACTTTGCCCAGATCCTTCAACGACTACCCACCGACAGCGCATCTACATCTAACATCCACTCTAGAGGCGCCACTCCTTTTAAGGTACAAGTAAACTTTGAAATTCCCATATTTGAGGGCCAAATAGATGCAGATGTCGTAGATACATGGTTGAGTCTATTAGAAGGATATTTCTCGGTTCATGACTTTTTCGATCGGAGAAAATATTACTTTTGTGCTCCTCAAAGCCGCCCCCCATCTCAAGGATTGGTGGGAAACCTACTGTGAGAAAAAGGACGAGGGGGAACCCTCTTTGTTCTCGGCCACACCACTTGTAATTATTTCTGAGACGCCATCAAGGAACAATATTATCCCGTGGGGAGCTATGAGGACAAGTACATATAATGGACTACGATGCGACGACAAAGGGATCAAGATGTGCATGAGCTGACGAATATGTTCCATACCCTGCGCACAAAGTTGAGTATCAAATATTCTAAGAAACATTTGGTGCTAAAATACCGCAGTTATCTACACATACACATTCAAGAGAAAATGGAATTCCTCAACATCTCCTCGCTTGGTGCGACATACCAATATGTTGCTGTTAAGCCTTGAAATTGTCATTTACTTCCATTACATTTTTACTTATATTTCCATATTATCACCTTCACTCCACCTCCATTTCATTACATTTACCTTACCATTACCACTATTAGGTTACATTTATGTTTTTCCAAACTTGATTAATTCCTAGTATTTTTAAGTGAATTTATGGTTAAAAATTAGAAAATAATATGCACATACTTATACCTAACAAGTGGAATGAGTTTGTTGCCATGTGTAGGTCAAAAAGAAGCTTCCAAAAGACCCTTATGTGGCCTCCTAAGTCCAAATTCGAAATTGAATGGAGAAGATCATGGGATCATAAGGATATGTGTCTCATTTCCTATTTGTATTGTAACTCTGAGAAGACATGTGCCTTATCACTTCCTATTTGGATTGTAACTCTAGATATATAGGGAGAGATTCATGGACACTCATTAATGAGATAGCTTCTCATATTTTGTATAAATAGGGGAAGCTTTATCCTATCAAATCATGTGTAAAATTGGAGTTATGCTCAAGCTTTGAATACAGAATTAGATTGCAGCACCTTACTCATGAATGTTCCTTCATTTTGACTTGGTTTTGCTTACATATGGAGCATCTTGATTTACCATCTCTCATACTTTTAGATCAACTACCTAAAATGTGTGAGATTTACTTTCTTTTATAGATTAAAGTTTATTTGCTTTCTTAGTATTAGTTTTAGAATGACCGTGTAATCTTTGCTTTTCTAAAAACATTTCAATAGGATAGATTTATCTATTTTCCAATTGGATTAAGTTTGAGGCAATAGAGCTCACAGTTATTTAGTTTCCTTTCATGTTATGTTATTTACTTTCTTAGATCAAACTATCAATTCATTGTATAATTGAATGTTCCTAAAAGATCAGGCTAAGAAGGTGTTCCAAATTGGGTGATTGAATTTTCAACCGATACAATCATTGAGATTTACTTTTACATACTTTTACATTGCTTTTTAGATCCTCATTCAATTGTATAATTGGGTGTTCTTAAAGATCATTTCAAGAAGATGATTTTATCATATTTCTAAATTGAATGCTTGAATACCTAATTTATGCAATTATTGAGTTTTCCCTTTGCATGCTTTAATTGCTTTCTTATATTTAAAGACTAAAGTATAATCGTTTGCTTATACATCATCTGAAGAGGGTCCTATCATACTTCCATATTGGATGTTGGAGTGATTGAACGTACCTTAGTTGTTTTCCTGCAAGTGTGATTGCGCGCACTATATTTTCTTTCTTTTCGTTACTTGATTTCATAGGTTAGTTGAATTTCATTTTCATTATTTGATTTCATAGATTAGATGAATTGGTTTTTGTTATTTTGTAGTTATATTGATCTAGATTGAAAGACAATTTCTATCACATACAGTGTACGCATGCTTCAAAAGTTTACAAAACCCCCGGGTTGACAAATTAAATGACAGGTAATCACTTTGCCTAACAACTACCAAGATTGAGCAGAAATTAAAACAAAAGAAGTGAGACTTTGGATCTTTGAACCAAAAGCAAGGGAAGGGTGCCCCAAACCGTAGAACAAAGGACAAAGTCAAGGCAGGGCGGCCCAAGACAACCTACCAAAGCTACAAGCAAAGAACAACACCGCGAACCTGAAGAACGACACGGGAAAGCGGTGTGAGTTCCATAAGATCTACACTCACAACACAAGTGAGTGTCGGACCAAGTAGTCACTTGTGGCCGAGATGAAGGCTTCTGAACTAGATGCATGTTTTGACTCTGAGTTAGAACCCGACAAGGGGAATGACAAAGGGAAGTAGATTATCAATGCAAAGCCCAATGCCACCATTGCCACCATGAAGATCCAGAAGGAGGAACCCGAAGATCTAGAGGAGGAGGAGTGTCTCTTCCACTCCCAAATGTGGGTAAAGGGTTCCCCGCTACAGTTCATTGTCGACAAAAGGAGCCAAAATAACCCTATTTTAACAGAGGCCATGAAGCTATTAGGCTTGTCGACCGCAACACACCCACAACCATACACCATCGGGTGGCTTCACCAAAGACAGGATCTCCTTGTTAGCCAGAAGTGTTGCCTTCCATACAACATAAAGCCCTTTACGGATGAGGTATTATGTGATGTTAGTCCTCTTGATGTTTGTGATGTATTATTAGGCCAACCATACTTGTGGAAGCGACATGATGTGTATGAGTCAAGGCCTCATGTTGTTATTCTTACCTTGGGAAATAATTTGTACAGGATACTAGAGGTAGCACCGCCTACCGCTATCTCTTTGGTTACTGCAAAACAATGCAGTAAGCCCATTTTCAAAACCGAGAAATTTGTTTTCCTGATGATATGACATTGGGGCAAGAAGAATACTGTGGCCATGACCTCCAGACAGGGCCCCTTCGCACGACAACAACAGATGGACAAGGTCGTGGAGGAGTACGAGGTCATATTCACCTCCCCCGTAGGGGTGCCTCTGGACTTTCAGGTTAAGCACTCCATCGATCTGACCCAAGGTGCACCGCTACCCAATGGACCAATCTATCGGCTTTGTTCTGGAGAACAACTAAATCAAGAGGCAGATTTAGGAGTTGCTACAGAAAGGTCACATATGGCCTAGTTCATCGCCCTATGGGGGCCCGATCATGTTGGTACAGAAGAAGAATGGGACTTGGAGACTCTGTATTGACTATCGGGCGCTGAACAAGATCACTATCTGGAATTGGTACCCGATCCCATAGATTAATGACCTTTTGGACCAACTCAAGGGGGAAAAATATTTCAGCAAGATCGACTTGAAGTTTGGGTATCACCAGGTCGCCATCGAACCCTCCGATGTGTGGAAGACTACCTTCGAATCCAAGGAGGTCTTTTTCGAATGGTTGGTTATGCCTTTCAGGTTGACGAATGATCCTGCAACCTTCATGAGTCTGATGGACGACATCTTGTGGCCATTCACCAACTCATTTGTAGTGGTATACTTGGAAGATATATTGATCTTTAGCCATAGTTGGGAAGAGCACCTCCACCACATCTGACAGGTTTTCTAAACACTGCGGAAACACAAGTTGTGTGCCAATTTGGAGAAATGCACTTTTGGCATGACCTAGGTTCGGTATCTTGGATACATTATTGATTAATGAGGGATGCATGTGGATCTAGCCAAGATCCAAATCATTTGGGATTGGTTAGCCCCAACCACTCTGACAGAGCTCCGCAGCTTGTTGTAAGATCCTGCTAGGTTGGTCCTGATCTTACCTGAGCAGAGCCATCCCTTCGCAGAGCCTGGGCTGGGGCTGGAGATAAGTCTGAGCCAAGCCCAAGCATAAGGGGCATGATTCCACGATAAAGAAACTCATATCGTTTTTATAGAATCTAGGTAAAGGTAAAAGAATCCCATTCTCATTTCAGACTTTTCAGATCGCTACGCGCCTTAAGTCATTATTGATTGGATCAGCTTTTGAAGCTAAGTCCCACAGAAGTCAACATCCAGTTACCCTCCAAAAGCTTTAACCCAATTTCCAATCAGCTTCTGGGTCTTGCCAATTTCTACCATAGGTTCATGTTTGGGTTCTCTCATATCACTTGGCCCTTGAGTCAAGTCACCAAGGGAGGAGCGAAAGAAAAATTATTTTGGTCTGAATCTCAACAGAAGGCGTTCGCAAAGTTGAAACATCGCCTCTGATCTGCACCAGTGCTCACATTACCAAACTTGCAACAACCATTTGAGATTGAGACAAATGCCTCTGAATATGCTATTGGGGCAGTCCTTATTCAACAGGAGCATCCAATGGCATATCACAATGAGACACTTTTAGACACAGTTTGGAAGTATCCCACTTATGACAAAGATATGTATTCCATTTTGCAAGCTTGCCGACAATGGAAGCATTACATTTTGGGGAAGGAAACGGTCATCCACATAGACCATCAACCCCTGCAGTTCATACAGACGCAAGGGAAGTTGCAGAACGATCACCATCAGAAGTGGTCCACATACCTGCAACAGTTCCATTTGAACGTCAAGTACAAGAAGGGAAACACCAATAATGTTGCAAATTTCCTTAATCAACCACTGATTGTGGCGTTAACCACCGTGCTCAACTCTTGTGGGCACTAGACTTCTGATTGGCCACTTCTCTACAAAAATGACCTAGAATTCGGCCACACATACTAGATGCTCTTGTAAGGTCAACAAGTTTAGGATTTTCACCTCCATGATGCACTGTTATGTCACCTGGGACACCTTTGTGTTCCTTCAAGCGAACATGCCAAGATGATTTGGGAAGCGCACTACAGTCGGGTCACTGGGCATTTCGGGGTCGAGAAAATAGTGGTAGTACTGTAGAAGTATTTCTATTGGCCGAACCTTCGACAAGATGTCGAGAAGTACATCCGATCTTGCACTTCCTGCGCCATTTCCAAACCGACCATGAAGAAGCAAGGCCTCTATACTCCAATGCCTACCCCTAGTCAACCTTGGGAATCCATCTCCATGGATTACATGTCGGGCCTTCCTTCTACTAAACATGGAAATGACTGTGTTTTTGTGGTCATCGACATATTCTCAAAGATGGTCGTTATGGCGGCCTATAAGAAGAATATCACAGCAAAAGCCACTGCTAAACTCTTCTTTGAATGAGTGTGGGTACACTTTGAGATCCCCCAGTCTATTATCTCAACTCGAGACAACAGGTTCTTGAGTACATTTTGGTTCAGCCTTTGGTCGATGCTAGACACCAAGCTCACTAATTCCACCACTTTCCATCCCCAAACCGATGGCCAGACATAGGTCGTCAACATGATGATTGTACACATTCTGTGCATGTAAAACTCAAAGCATCCACACACATGGGATGAGAGCATCCCCTATGTCCAACACAATTATAACTGGGCTCTCCATAGCTCGATTGGCCACAGGACCTTTCAGGTGGGCTTGGGATTCCAGCCACTATGTCCCGTTGATGTGGCCATACCTTTTGCAACTACTTAGGCAGATTCGACTCGTGTCCAGTCCGAAGCTGACAAAGAAAACAACTTCATTGAGCACATTCAACACATATTCCAACGATTCCATGAAATATTGTACATAGCTAATGCTAAGTACAAACCACGACATAATCAACATCAGGTGCCACACAAGTTCTAGGTGGGCAACAAAGCTTGGCTACATTTGTAGAAGGAGTGCCTCAATGGGCCCCATTGCAAGCTTCCCCCGCTCCAATATGGGCCATAAACCATCACCAAGTTAGTAGGGGACAATGCCTTTGAGCTGAGTATTCCACCATTCCTTGGTCTGCACCCAATGTTCAATGTGGACCGCCTTCGGCCCTACTTTCCACCATTGTTGGACACATCCGACATTGTAGAACAACTCACACCAATAGAGCTAAACCCAGACTGCATGGAACACTTCACAAATGATCAGATCATGGACACATAGATTAAGAACACCCGATAAAAAAGGATCCAACTATATCAAGATATCAAATCAAGCCAAATCCTTCACCAGGGCAAGTGGCTCACCAGGGACCAAGTTTAGGAGAAGTTTCCTCGTCTCATGGAGGAAATCAATGCAATGGGGACCATTGCTTCCTATGGGGGGAGGAATGATCCAGGTTGATATTGGTGGCCACCCGCCTATTCCACTTGGACCCCCACCATTGTTTCTTTCAGTTTTTCAGTTTCCTTAATTGTGGCACAATTTACTATTTTTGGTAGTTTCTTGGGTCCTAAACTTCTGGAGCCGTTTTGAGGTCCTAAACGACGTTTTTTTAGAAAATCATAGTCAACAAATATGAGTCTTCAACTTGAAATTTATTGTCAACAGTTTTATTCCTTGGGAAGATCTTTCTAATGAGCTATCGTGTGCGTCAAACGAAGATCGTATGCCAAAGTTACGACCTTAGGAAATTGATGTACCAATTTACCCCAACGGGGCCCATAGTTTGGTGTTTCATCTGCTAGGGTTAGGTTTTTGGACGTTTAGGATTTTCCATTGTTTCTCAATAATAAATAGGCCTTCGAGCCTCATTGTAACACAGTTCAGAGGCATGTAGCCGCCACATCTCTTCTCAGAGATAAGCTACCATCGAGCTAGCAAGTTTATGCCCACTCTATCAGTAAGCATAATTCAGTTAATTGATATTAATGAAATGAAGCTTTATTTCTATTGCATCTCTGCGTTTATGTTTAGTACTATATTTTATTGTGTTCCTGCATAAGTCTGAATCACATCATCTACCAAACTAAGAGATATGAGCTTGGGCCTAGGAGGTTAAGAGATCCTTACCATCTCTACATCTATGGTTTTTATCCTAAGGTAATGTCGAGCCTATGCCTACGAGGTTATAATATCATTACCATCTTTATATTTATGATTTTGCATTACATTTCACACTACATGAATACATTGCATTTGGTGATAGGCTCCTTCACTCTTTTGTTGTCATCACTTATTGATGTTGATAAACCACAAATGACTATGTGAATTATGTAAATAGAAAAAAATTCAAATAAAGGTGACGATAAGAGTGGAGGAGGATATTAGAAGATAAAGTTAAGAATGGGATAAGATAGTCATAGGAGGTGTTATCACTCAGAAGTTTTCCTTGGCTATGAAAGGAAACTCACCAAGGAAACCTTTACACAACTTTAGATTGAAAGTTGGCCCTTCAATCTGGAGAGGGATTTCTCCTTAACTTTACCACTCAAGGTCACTTTAGCAATAGGTCATTAAGCTCATTGGCTAGATTTGGTTTGAAACTGCAAACTGGGCATATAAGATTGTTGATAGAAAAACATATATTAATCGCAAAATGTACAACAATACATAAGGTTTTTTCCACAAAATTTCGACCCTTGTTTCTCCTTTTTCATATATTATATAGAAAAATATACAAAATATGAGGTCCACAATGTTTGGGAAAGTAACCATAAAATATTACAATATTTTCATAACTTAAATTACAAAGTAAATCCTAATCTCTATTGATATAATTATTCAAATTCCAATCCTGAATATTGACACCAAATAAAAGATATGTGGAAACTAATAACGATATTGATGTTACTTCTTTGAAAAAAATTATGGAGTTAAATCACTAAAAACCTGGATCTGGAAACTACTTGTTGCATTGTAGCTAGTGTGTATTGTCATTGCAATACGTATGCATTTATCTCCTATTGCAATTGAGATACATCGAACCTGCAAAACTTCCTCCAGTCATCCAACCAAATTCAAAACTATCTCCACTTTTGAAGGCACCTTAATCTTGTTGACTGTGCAACCAAAACTACAAAAGACATTTCAACTGCATGACTGGAACCACAAAAAGGGTCTTCATCATTATCTTCTTACTAACTCGTCCTCGAAACTATCAAAACTACCCATCAATGTAGTTTATGGTATACAATAATATGTTAGGGTTTACATAAAACGTAAACCTCCCCTGTTTCCTGTTGATGCACTGTTTTCAACAGGACATGTTTAAGCATGCTCAATCCCCCATTTTCTCAGTTGCTTGTGCAAGCATGTTTAGCTTATCTTGACCTGCCATTGAACTTGTGACCCTCTTGCTCTTTTTTTTAGTGGTTTTGTCAGTTTTAGGGTTTTTTTCTACCTTTTTTCCAGAAAATTCTGTTTTTGCCTTTTTTGCCTACTTTTTCTTGCTTTCAAAAGGTCCCACATTCTCCTCCTCATCAATAATGATGGTTTCTTTCAACTTATGGTTAAACCTAGCTTTAAATTTCAATCTTAGCTTATTCGAAGGCTTGGTATGGAGTTTTCTGGAATACTTTGTTTTCTTGCTAGGCTTTTCCTTCTTTAACCTCTTATGCCTCTTCAGTTTCATGTACCTTTTCTTGTTTTCTTTGTGGCCTTAGTTGATAAACCCTAGCTTTTGTTTCACTAACAGTATTTTTTACAGGTTCATCAGGAGCTCATTGATTAGTTTCGACCTCCATGGTTTCATCAGAGTTCTTGGTTTCACCCTTTCTTAGTCTCCTAGGTAAAGGGTTTCTTCTAATATTCTCTATTTGCTTGTTTATTTCATGAATGTAGAGCATCTTTATTAACCCATGGTGACAAATGTCACGGGTATACAAAACCCTCTTTGCTCTAGCTTTTGTTGTGACTTTTAATAGACTCTGGTGGAAGAAATACGACAGACTCATTTTACTAACTTAACCAAATGACAAAGGAACCTCATGTGATACAGGTAAAATTTAGAATACCTACCTTCACAGGTGAAGTACATCTTGAATATCATCACAATGTTGTACCACTCGGGGTTTAATATGCTATGAGGAACTCCAACGCTCCAACAAGGGTTATGAGAATCATCAATTAGGAAGAAATTCAATTCAATACCCTGAACCATCTTCTTTTTAAACTATTTCTCTCCTTCAGGTGGTAGTCTTGTAACCTTTGCAGTTGAGTCTTCTGTCACTGGAAACTGCATATCCCTAATATTGGTCGTGCTGCCATCAAAAGAGTTTAAGAAATCATGGCTCCAGTTTAAATTGTAATATCTGAAATGGTGAAATATCAGCTCCCAACCCACATTTCTAAACACATACATCATCTCATCATATGCCTAGAGCCATGCCATATTATCCTCAAGTTCATAACATTTGATGTGCCTTACTTCCCCATCTTTAGCTATTGACAACTGCGTTGCAAAATGGTGGAAAACCAACTCTAATGTTGCAAAAATAAGTTTTACTGTCTTTGAAGATTAACTCGTTACCTCATTGAATTTAACATGCCTTTGAAAGACCTTTTCGACCATTTAAAACTTTAATGGATGTAATATTTCTTGAAACTTTAATTTTTTTGTTTTTGTTTGTCAAGTTGTTTGTGATCCTCCAGGCTTGACTAGTGGCTTGAGGAGCCGCGACCCAGGGGCATTTAATCCGTTAAAGTCACTCGAGGATTGCACCAGACCTGGGCCACACCAGCTCTGAGTTGACTAGTTTTTTTAGCATGTCTCTTTCCCCTAGCACATGCCACAACCACCCCCACAAGGTTTGCTCAAGGATCACCTTGCTAACGAGGCCCATCCTCAACCCGTTGTGCTAGTGGGACTTGACCTTGAAACTTTAACTTTACTTATGATTTAAGGTCTTAAATATTTAAAATCAAATGTTGAATTAACACCTAGCAGTTAAGGCTCGCTTTTATAACATTTTTGTAGGCGTTGGAAAATATTTTTGCAACGTTTCCTACAGGCGTTGGAAAATATTTTTGACGTGCCACCTGTAGGCGCTAGAAAATATTTTTGCAGGGCTCTTTGAAACTAATAATGACAACAAAACCCCCTATGAAATTTGGTTTGGTGGTTAGGTATTGCTGAAGAGGATTTATACTAAACCCTAAGGCTCATGATATCCCCTATATCAAAATTTCAAATGCACCTTATGCCTCAAATTGTTCAAGAAACAAATAATTTTCCTTCACACCATTTTGGCTATGTACAAATATAAACCAAGTGCTAACAACTAGCTCCAATGGGAATGTTGACCTCCCTGCGAGGTAGCAAAGAACTCTGAACTTGCAACCTGTAACTTGCTTCCAATCTCGAGACTTGTAACATGCTCATGAAATCCATCTGAAACCAAATTATTTTGAAAAGAGACAACTATTGAAAGTCAAATGTGATAACATGAGGAATATTAGATAATTAAAATGAAAGTGGGATGTGAGATGATATTGAGGATCGTTTAATAAAATTAAAGAGGAAAGGAAAAAAATATTGAAAGAAATTTCATTTAATAAGTGTAAAGTTTTTGCAAGGAGAGGCACTCTCGAACTCAATATGAAAGAGATGTTGTTATGTTATGTTAATATATAGACTTAGTCAAATTACATGAAAAACATAAAATATAAATATAAAATTAAAAAAAAAAAACATAAAATTAATAATTATAATTATACTTAATTATAACTAATAATTAAATCAAGCCTAAATCCATTTTAACTCCAAATCTATTAAGTACGAGAGAGACCAAATCTCTTGAAATGCAAACTTTTTTAGAATGAAAAGAAATTTAATCCCTCTCTTAGTAGATTTAAACTAGTTATATCTCCATATATATCTAAATTCTAAATTAAGAAATATTATTATTATTATTTTTTATAAAAATGTAATAAAAAACACATTATAAAAAACTTCACAATATAAAACTAATGTATATTAAACCTCTGAATTAGGAAATGTTAATGTATATTAAACCTCTGAATTAGGAAATGTTAAAGAAATCTTTATAAAACTATGGTGAAGAGGGATATTAGAGGAAACTTCACGAAGATAGTGAAATAATATCTATTAAAAATGAAATATATGAATAAAAACCTTATTTGATCGTTGGGACATATTTATAAACACACGCACGTACGTGTTTAACACTTAAATTTGTTTCTTTATATTACAAAGAAAGAAAGAAAGTCTACAGGTAAGGTAAGTTTACGAGGTTAAAAATAGTTTAAATTTGTTTGTTTGTACTGAAAGAAAGATGAATGTTTATGATGTTAAAAATAGCTTAAATTTGTTTGGTTATATTAGAAAAGAAGAAAGAAAGATGTTTATAAGGTTAAAAATAGTCTATGGGACAGATTGCTTCTCCATCTGCCTTTTGTATTCGGTACTTTTTCTGTGGAGTTTTACAATAAATGCTCTCAGCTCGACAAACTCTTTGCTGAATAAATTATCCCAAGAGCTAGCCGCTAGAATAGCTGCATAATTTTCCCTGCTGTCTTTCAAGGCCTCACATTATAAAATGAAATGTTTTTTTATTTCCACTTTTCGGAAGAGCAAAAATTACATTCTCTTTCCTCCCACATTTGTTTTGCTTTTCTAGCGCCTTGTTTCACAAGGAAGTTGATAAGAATTAGTCCTTAATTGAGCAATAAGAATTTTAAATCTCGGAGAAATATTGACCTCTATGTACACTTTTTGCTGATGATTATGAGTGGGGTTAAACTCTTCAATGTAGTACTTTTTCTTTCTTCCTAACTCTTTCTCTCAAGTACATTTGTGGAACTTATCCATAACAAAAGTTTTCATCTCTTCACTGTTTGGTGGACACATGCTCAAGCAAATACCCCATTCACTAAACCATTTGCTATTTTGTTGCATCCAAGTCTTCTTTCTTTTGCACAATCTGTCAATAAACACAACCTTAGGCCATCTACTTCCATTTGCTCAATTTTTTTCAAATATCAAATGACTCGCACCATAACAATCGCTTCAATAGAAGCAACCCCTGTTTCACTTAACAAGATAGCACAAGGAACTACACTTTTAATTTTGAATTTGTTTGTAATCAAACGATTCTGAATTTTCTTAATTTGTTTCCACCACATCTCAGTTGTGTCGCTGGCCCACAATTTACAACCGTAGAGAATCACTAGAATCACTAGAAGCCCAAAAAGAATTAGAGTGGTTTTCCAGTCCCACAACTCTGTCTCTCTAGACCTGTTTTGAAGAGCATAAAATACTTTCCATCCCCAAAGTTCTTTTCTTTTTACAACCATCCCAACTTACATTCTTGTTAAAGTCAATTCCGAGGTATTTGTAGTCTTTAACTTCTTCTAAAATGTTGCTTTCAAAATAAAACTTATACTAATTATGTTTTCTTTTATTAGAAAAAACCAATACTTTCATTTTACTAATATTAACTTGCATCGCAGTTCTAAAAAAAGGCTCCAGCTAAAACCTTTCATGGTTTGTGGTTTCATGGTTTGTTTCCTGTATCTCTCGTAAACAGCTTCACACGGAGTGTGCCTTCTCGTGTTTATTTGAAACATAAATCATTCAACCCAAATAGCATTCCACTACATTGCTTACTTGTAATGTGACACCAGAATGGGTAAAGGGTTTAAGAGAGGTTTAAGTCCCACATCACCACCAACATTGCCAATGTAATCTGGTTATCATGAAACGCCTAAATCTGTTCTTTTACCGGTTGGGTATCTCACATCTTCATTGTTTGTCATTTCCTGCCATTGATTTACAATCCCGAATAAATCCATGGATGACCTGCAATGCGAGTCCAAAGTATTCAGCAGCTTCACAGAGCAGCGGCAATGAGGAGACGGGTGGAAGTGGCAGGGAGACAATTGGGTGTCATCGGGACGAAGGTCGTCATATAAGGGTTTCTGTGTGGTGGGATTTCGAGAACTGCTCTGTGCCTGTTGGGGTCAATGTATATAAGGTCTCTCCTCGTATAACAGCTGCTCTCAGAACCAGTGGAGTGAAGGGTCCCATCACAATCTATGCTTATGGTGATGTCGTACAGCTATCTCGTTCTTCACAAGAGGCATTGGCTGCATCCGGGATACGTCTCAACCATGTTCCCAGAGGTACACATATATAGCCTTTCTACTTTTTATGCGATTTCAGTTTATGTTTACAATGTATTCTGGAACGAGAGGCCTCTGAGAAGTGTATGCTTAGCTGCCTTTGCATTTCATGTGTCAATGGTGACACCCAACAGCGGTGGAAGCCCAAATATACACCTAAATGATCACACATACTTAATTTTTACAAAGGGGATAAGTTGTAGTAAGATTCTGTTGGAAATTATGCATTGCATTTGAGTGTGCAGATTCAGAGTACTGACTAAGAAAGGTAACCTTCCACAAGTTTTTCTGTTCCTTTTATTGCATTAACAAGTCAATAATTTGTGCAATTAATCATAACAATTGTAGAACTGTTCACGGAATCCAGATTCCAAACCGATAGTAGAATTGCATTTTCCACTTCCTGTAGTCTCTCGACCTTCCCCATGTTGTGTCTTGTTCAGCTTCCATTCCTTGAACACCCACGTCCACAATTCCTCAAGGCCAAATGAACTGACGCTTTGTGGACTTGCGGATCAAATACAAACCACAAGCTCCCATTACTGTACCTGCAGATCTTGCTATGCCCACAAATGTGGTACCCACAACAGGCAACTATAGGCCCAAAAATTGCAACTTTTGGTGTAAAATTGGAGGAGTTTTCATCTGAACAACTGCGCTTCCAGGTAACGGTGAAAATCATCAATTGTTGAGAGTGTCTATAACTTTTGACTGCAATTCCAAATTGAGTGAGCCTTGTGGTATCATGGAGCAGTGCGATACCTACAAGCTTGTTTTGCAGTGCTTACAGGAAGGCCCCAAGTTGAAGTTGTGCGTACCACTAGCTTCCCACAAAATTGTGAATATTTAGACTGCACAATTTACGACAGTTTCTGGCACAATGAATTCCATCATAAAGATTTTCATAGAAATAAGCTGGTAATATTTCTGCAATGTTAAGAATAGATATGTATTGGGCATTTGCTTATATTATTGGTTATTACTAAAATCTATTGATATAAGACGACCCGTGACAAGCTGAACTATCTAGGTAATTGAGACCATTTACCTGTATACAATTTGCCGTTGGTTTGGGGCTCATATTCTGTATTAGAATGACAGAAGCATTGGAATCAATCTGTTGACTATCGGTCAGCAACTGCTACCTACTAACAAGTAGATAAAAGCCACTCTTTATGCAAGTTCACTAAGTGTGGGCATGGGTTTGGAAAACATAGGATTGCAGGGGGAGTCTGGAGAGCAACAAAATTTTTAGCAGGGTTTGAAAGTCTAAGTTCCAGTGGATCTGTTGTTCACACATTTTAGTCTCCTCTTTCCCTTCAATGGTATGAGATTATTGTATAATGATCAAAATCAGCATGTAGTATTTTGAGAACTTCTTTGATGAAAGTTTCAATTCAAATTTGATTTGTACAAAAGGTATAGAAACTCCAGATCAAAAAACCATTGGATGTTTAGCCTTCGTCATCTTTTAAGTTCTTTACTTTTTTATCCAGTTCATTAGGACTTTTTTTGTTTGTGTCTCAGTCCCATTTCATAAGGTTCCTGTTTGGGAGCCTGCCTGAGAGTGGTTGTTCACTTTGTGTTTATGTTTACAATAAATGGGTCGTTGAATGGAATTAGGCATAAAAACTTATCGAATTCAGTTTTGTTAATATCCAGTTCAAGTCTTACTCAAACTGACATACATTTTGTTTGTTGATATTCAGCAGTCTAGACTCTAATCAGACCTCGGCTGAGAGTTTTATATTGCATTTATAGACATAGATAATTGAAATTTAATTATTTTAATGTCCACCAACGACCAAAGCAGTAGGTCAATGGGATTAGAGAATTCAGCAATTAATAATAGCAAACATAAGGAGTGCCAAGGGAATTTCTTGCCTAAAAGATAGAAGATCAAATGACATAGTAATCAAACAGAAATGGAATTAAACTCAGATATTAGAATGGGTGAGCCCTTGACAAAGCAGTAAAGCAATACAGCCATGGAGAGGGAGACTAAGAGAGTGCAAGTGCTATCACATCGGAGAGAGCAAATAAAACAACCACAGGTGAAAAGCAGTCTTTAGTCAGTGCCTGAACTAGAGGAGGAGCTTGTATTTCGATCAATCATTCTAAAGTCACCAACACTGAGCTTGATAATTTCATCTGGAGAGTGGCCCAAACTAAGTTTCATATTCATTGTACAAATGAGTATGGATACAAGATCCATACCCTTAATGATGGATGACACTATCTAATTGTGTCATCAATTAAACATTATTTGACTTGAGTTAATGCTTAATGATTCTCTTTATGGAACAATAATAATCCAAATAAGTGCCCAATAACAGTAAAGTACCTAGGACTAACACAACCCTTAAAATGATACAGAAGAAACATTAAAATAATTTAGTATCTAACACCCCGTTTAATGTTTATTTTGGGTTTAGTTACACCCAACATATATCAAAACTTTTCAAAATTTTCTATGTTGAGTAATTTAATGAAAATATCCATTGCTTGTTTCTATGCCCTACATAAAACCAATCGGAATTCCTTATTCTGTAGATTTTCCTTGGAAATAAATCCCCAGGAAACTCTCAGGCACTTCCTCTCATACCGAGAATGGTACCTAAGGTAAAGCATTCGGCGTAGAATTAGTGCACCTAACCTCGTGGGAATTGAACCTGGGACATACATAGTGTTCTAGATTACAGGCAATGTCCAGCAATAGTGGCACCAACTGGTTAAGCTAACCCTCAGAGCTACTTTGTTGGATACTTGATGTAGTGATGGAATACTTCCATTTGCTTCATCCACGTATAGAGGACTTGATTTTTTAATCACTTCTTCTCACTTTGATTGTTGCACAAAAAGGTGTTGGCCAGATATCAAATCATTACATCGTATAGTATTCTTTGGAGCTAGACCGCTTTGCATGTTTTGCCAACAATTGCTTTGTATTCTACTTCTGTTGATGCAATTTCTATTGAAGACTACTTCAAGGCAAATTCCATAGAGTTGGAACTGGCAAAAACTCAACAATGCAAAAGAACCAAGAGGTTTAATCAGATTGGAGAGAAGAAAAACTTGAAAAAAACAGAAAAGAGTACAAAAATATAGATGCTTTGATGAAAAAACATTTTTCATTGATATTCAATAATTGCATGTCCATAGAATGCACAATATCAATAGATGTCCGAAATTTAAAGGATTAGTGGGTATCTTTATTATGTTTCAAACCATGGTAAGCATATTTTGCTTTCAGAGAATTATCCTAAAACCCTAGTTAACTTTAAAGCTTGAAACCTATCAAAACAACAATCTCTGAATATTAGTATTTACAAACACATACTGCATAAAAATATAACCGAGAGTACACATATATGAACACTCAATCACATCTATTTTCTATCAAATACGAAAAATAAGAAAATACACTGTGATAGTTTTAAGATCAAAACTAGCTAACCAACACAGTGCCTTTACAAAATAGGAAGATGATGGTAGATATATTGTATCTATCAAAGTTTGTGGTATCTAGTCATGCATGAAGCACTCAAGGTGATAAAGGTGATTCAATCAAACCCTAACTTTAGTCTAATTACTTAGTGCATCCTACCTCCACGGATAAGTACAATACAGTGATAGAGGTACGGCTCATCGCGACACTGAGTTAATTTGGACAACTCCAAGAAGCTATCCAAGAGAGAGAGACGGAGATCGGATGATGAGGCTGATGATGTCAAAGACTCTTGAGTTTGAAGGTTGAGGGCGAGATGGTTGAACAGGGCACTGGCTAGTTTTAGAAATTCTCTGGAACCATTGGGGGGTGTCTGGTTGTATAATCCTGGGGAGATGTACTAGCGAGGGATACTCCCTAGCATCCATGGTCAAAAGAAGGAAACTTCAAATGGATCTTTGGTTTCTCCTTTGGGTTTGGAAGAGAAACGGTGGACGGGAGGGTGTTCTCTGAATCCATTTGGAGTTGATCTCTGACATTTTGAGAATGTGTGCCTTGATGCAGAGTTCAGTACCTTGAACTGATCTTGATAAATATCAGTTGGCCTTCAGAGAAGGAGCCTGAGGAGAAACCTGGGGTCTCACCATTTTGTTAGCGCTGCACTACTTTGGAACTTTGCCTGCCATTTGTTGCTCGTATTTGACAGATCAATAGGGAAGTAGGAGGTGATTGGTCTAGTCATCCTGTTAATTTTAGATAACAAATTGTATGTTCTATGCTTGCAACAATTACTTGAATGTACTTTTATTAGCCCAATGATAATTTCCACGTAGATTCCAATAGAAATCACATAAACCATTAATCACATTGACAATAACTGTAGATAGAACATAAACAATAAACTGCAGAAGACAAGCCAAGACAAGAGAACACCAGTATTTGACTCAAGCCAAGGAAAAACCCAAGATGGGGAAAACCCTTGATCAATTTTTCTTATTATAAATATCAAATTGACTTGCCAAATCACT
>JAXQQM020067692.1:0-71131 GCA_034641835.2 Pinus albicaulis | reverse complement strand
TGCCACTCCCATATCGGACTCAATGGTTCCTCTTAATATTGCCCGTCACCCGTCGGTGGGTAAAAAGCTGTATAGGGTCTTGCAGCCACAATCTGAGAACTCTCCCTCATCTGATCTTCCGCATGCTATTTATACCCCGGAAGAATTGGATGGCCCGGTGCCATGCCCTGTCCTGCGCCCAAATGAATCATCTTCTCCATTCAAGAAATTAACCTCTATAGTAAAGGCGGGGAATTCAATAACTTCTTTGCAGGATGGTGTATTAAGCTCCCCGGAGGATTGTTCGCCACAACAACATCAGTATCTAGAAAGGGGGGATGCTTCTCATTCAGGGCTAATGGTCGATGATTCCTCGAATATGGGGGGTAATTACTCAAATCCGCAAAAGCTGACAGATAAATCAAGTCCCATTGAGCTTTTCGACTCCCTGAGGAACACAATAGGGAGCGACATTGAGACATTGCTAAGGAACCCTAGCATGGACCTTGCTGCTTTGACAGTTTTCGATAAGCCGATTACCTCGCCATCAAAAAACTCTTCCGGTTTATCTACTGCTATATGCTCCCTTAAGAAGAAAGCAAAGGCCGCTTGCAGATTGAACAAGGGCAAATTCAAATCGGTGTCTTTGTTTTCAAATGATGAGGCAGGACTGTCAGAGGTTCCGATTTCTGGATATGATGACTCACAGGTATCTCCCAGGGCGCTTAGAGCAAGCCACCCACGGAGATCATTCTCATGAATCACATCATTTCTTTGAATTTGAGGGGTCTGGGCGATTCCCCTAAATATAATTGCCTAAAGGAATTTTTGAATACAAGGAATCCGATAGTGTTTCTGGGACAGGAGACAATGTCCTCTCGAAGAAAAGCCATTAATATGTTTTTAAATATCAGAAAGGGTTGGCAGGCCGTGGCGGTGGATTCAAATGGCAGGTCGGGGGGTCTGGTTGCAATTTGGAACCCTGACTTGGTGAATTTCAGGGCTTTCGGGTTTTTTGGGGGCATCTTGTTAGCGGGGCGGATCAGAGGATACACTGGTATGTTTAATCTGCTAAATATTTATGCCCCATACGCTAACAGGGCTTCATACTGGAGCAGGATGAAGGCGTCCGGCATTTTGGCTTTGCCCAACTTAATAATGATGGGTGATTTCAATTTTACCCTCAACGCAGATGAGATTTGGGGTAAGGATGCTCGCTTGGATCCTTTGGCGAGCTTTCTTAATGACATTTTCTATACAGAAGGGATAAAAGACATTAGGCCTAGTCCATTGGTGCCTACATGGACCAATAAAAGGGGGGGCAACAGCTATATTGGAAAGAGACTAGACAGGGTGATGGTCAAGGAATCGGTTGTGGACATCATTCAGAATCCCACATCGATGACCTGGGTAAATGACATTTCTGACCACATGCCAATATCCTTGTCATGGTCAAAAATTGAAGAGATGCATGGCCGGCCTTTCAAGTTTAACAGAATTTGGCTCGAAGATCAGCAATACACGGAAATGGTGAGGGCGCTGTGGAATGCAGAGTATGATCTGCCATTTCGGGACGAGTGGGATTTCTTTCAATATAGACTCCAAAAGATAAAACGAGCTTCGAAGATATGGGAACGCAAGAAGAAAATGGCCCTAAAAAAGGAATTCAGGGATATTCAGAGGGCGATTGAAGTGATTATATCGTCCTTTCTTAATGTATATCCAGACGACAATAAACTGCAAGAATTAATCAGGCTTGGGGAAAGGAAGCGGGAGATTCTCAGGATTGAGGAGGTCTCCTGGAAGCTCAAAAGCCGAATGGCTTGGCTGGCAGAGGGAGATTTAAATACAAAATACTTTCACAAAATTGCGAATGGGAGGAAGATTAAGAACTCTATTTGGAGCATTAAAAGGGCGGACGGCACAATGGCGTGCAAGCTACAGGAAATCCAACAGGAGGCAATCGATTATTTCTCCAAGTTCTATTCCAGACAGGCTGGCATTGATTATGATGCACAGGAATGGCTATTACAGCATGTAAACAGGTTTATGAACGATGAAGCCATAGAAATACTAGATTCAGCAATTTCTGAGAATGAAGTATTAAAGACCCTAAAAGCTTTTTCAGCGGACAAATCCCCGGGGCCGGATGGGTGGCCCGGGGAATTTTTCATTCACTTCTTCGAAATGTTGGGTAAAGAGTTGGCCCAAATTATTGATCAAATTCGATCTTCGGGTATAATGCCGGCTGGCCAGAATTCTACATTTATTGCATTGATCCCAAAAGTGAATGAGCCACAGTCATTTTCGGATTTCAGGCCGATATCTCTGTGCAATGTGCTCTATAAGATTAGCTCGAAGATCATTGCGGAGCGTCTCAAAGGTGTATTTTCAGACAACATATCTAAGGAGCAATATGGATTTCTGAAGGGGCGTTCAATACACGAGGCAGTGGCAGTGGCACAGGAAGTGGTTCATTCAATACATTCAGAGAAACAGAAGGCTATTTTGCTAAAAGTCGACATTCATAAGGCCTATGACTCAATAGATTGGTCATATATTAGGCTTGTACTCATGAAAATTGGTTTTCCATTGAGATGTATCAGATGGGTAATGGCATGCATTTCCACAGTCAGTTTTGCAGTTCTTATAAATGGTATTCCTACTTCCTTTTTCGGGGCTGAGCGCGGATTGAGACAGGGCTGTGCGCTCTCTCCTTTAGTATTCATTCTTGTAATGGATAGTTTCAGTCGTATATTGCATAGTGCGGAGAGGAGGGGGTGTATCAAAGGTTTCTCATTCTCAAATGAAGTTTCCTGTTCACACTCACTATTCGTCGATGACCTGCTTATGTATGGATATTTGAAGCGGAACCATTGGTTCTACATACATTTAATGTTCATCCGATTACATGCTGCCACTGGGTTGAACATTAATAGAGGCAAATCCTTTATTATTTATGAATTTGGTGAATTACAGGAGATTGAATTCATTGCTGAATTCATGGGGGTCGAGATTAGGGAGGTTGGCACTGGTTTTACATACTTGGGTTTCCGGATCAAACCGTGCGGATATAAAATTATGGATTGGACATGGATGGTGGACAAATTTCGCAGGAGGATTGAGGGATGGTCTCACAGGTGGTTGTCATTGGGTGGCAGGTTGATTCTAATCCAGGCTGTCCTTTCGCAAATGCTGGTATACTGGGGACTCCTGTTCTATATTCCGGATGGTATCATCAACACTCTCAACAGTATTGTTGCTAAATTCTTATGGTGGGGGGTGGACATGGCCCATAAAATCCATCTTGTTAAACTGGAGCGCCTATGCAGGGACAAGAAACATGATGGGTGGGGGATTCTCAATATGAGAACTTTCAATTCTGCGCTGCTCATAAAATCATTATGGAGAGCAATAAAGGGAAACAGCATTTGGAACAGGGTTATAAAAAGCAAATACATTGAGGGGGATTTCTTTAAAAATATTCTGTGTTCCAATTATCGGTTTACCAGGCGCTCATCGGCCATATGGAATAGCTTTAAGAAAATAATGATACATCTTCCGGGCAGGCTCGCATGGGCGTTTGGAGATGGGGGAGATATTCCAATAACGTATAGGAAAATCATTGGAATCCCGGATTATAATGGCCTGTCTATACAGCTTGTGCATTGCCTGTCGCATAGGGGTATTATGTATATATTGCAGACCATAAGGGTCTGGGCTTTTGGTGCCCTTGTTTTTAAGAGTGCGGAACAGCTAGGATTGCCGATTCAGCTGGCGGATGAATGGGAGGATGTGCGGGACATCTTTCGGGCTGCTGGTTTCAATTGGAAGGCGGGTGGTGATACAATAGAATGGGATGGTCCGATTCTCGATGGCGCGCCAATTGTCAAAGAGGTATATAGGAGTCTCAACCTTGAATCTTATCGGGATCAAACACTTTCTTCCTTTTATCCCTTTTGGGGTAGGAAGATCCCCTCGAAGATAGTCCTGTTTGGTTGGTTGGTGTCCAAAGGTAGGATTCTCACAGGTGAAAATCTGAATCGAAGAGGGTTCTCGGGACCCTTTAGATGTCATATCTGTTGTGCTGGCCTGGAAACAGTTGACCATCTCTTTTTTAGATGCCCTGTTATAGCGAGGCTGTGGAAGTTCTTTTCGGATCATCACATGGGTGTGACATGGTTACCTACTGTATTCCTGAATGTCGCACTGGAATGGGACAATCTTAATGGAAAATACAAATCTTTGCCATTCTTTTTTGTCTGGGAGGTATGGAAGGGTAGGAATAGGGCGATCTTTGAGGGGGTGCCATTTCAGATATCTCAGGTATTTGCATACATTCATGGTTGGATGGATGATCGCCCACGCCCCAGTGCTGTGGTGCTGGACTGTTCTAAGCGAAACAGGCCGCATGAGATCACTCTGCCAGCAATTTATTTCGACGGTGCATGTGTGGGAGGTCTGTTGGGTTGCGGAGCATGGGTTAAATTTTCTCAGAGGGAGCGGCTGCACATCCATTGGAATGCGGGATGGGGTACCAATAATAAAGCTGAGCTTATCGCCCTGTGGGGCGCTCTTCGAATGGCTATTTATCTTCGTCTTCAGGACGTGCACATCTATGGTGACTCTCAGATTGTAATAGGATGGGTGCTTGGGCAAAAGCTCATGATGAGGCCTGATCTACAGGGTTGGCTGCTAAGGGTTAGAGATCTGTGGGACACACTCGAAAGACCTCCTTTGACTCACATCTACAGGGAAGTAAATACACGTGCTGATGGGCTGTCCAGAAAGGGTCTGGAATCGGATTTCGGGATGATGCACATACAACTTTTTAGGGATAATAATTTACATTGGGAGACATCCATTCCTATGCCATAATGGCTTTTTGCTTTGAACTAAGATATGAAGGTTAATGGTACTCAGTTTTGGGGGGTATTTTGGCATACGTGGGTATGGGTCGGAGAGGCGGTGCACTCTGTTCTGTTTTGTTTTTGGTTTACTGGGGTAGTTTTCGTCACTAGCATACCTGGTCTGGGTATGCTCTACAGCTGATGGGGATACACAATCATGCCAGATCATAATCTTCTCCGGTTCCTGTCAGTTTGGTGTTCGCTTGCAGGGCACAGATTTGGTTTCGGTATATAGTTTGTTGTGGCTTCTATCATCTCCCGGTGCACAGTTTTGCTGATCCGTTGGCTGTTTTACTCAGGGTTCATATCTTGGAGGCCAAGTGGCAACTGTTTTAGATCCTTCAGTTGGGGCAATGGGTAGCTTTTTATGTGGGATGATGGTGTTTGTATATTTATAATGCTACTCTGTCCTTACATGATTTTTCCGGCGCAGGCCTGTGTCCAATTCTTACATGGACATCGTCTTTCTCAATATCCTACTCCTTCTGATCATTGCTCTTTTTTCTGTTCTTATCACGCAGGTCCAATATTGATGGTTTGTCATTAATTTCATCGAATGCCACGGTTTCCCTATCATTGGGGAATACTTGATGAATTATATGATGAATTATATGATATGATATGGGGAGGCCGTCCTTCTCTCTCATGTTTATGAGTGGGGTTTTCTCTGGCTCATATGTATGGATTCTCGCTATAGACCTTCATAGCCGAGATTATGTTTGCATTATGTACTGTCTATATTATAATATATACAGCGTTTTTTCCTTCTGAAAAAAAAAAAAAGTGTAACAACGTTAGGATGTTAACAAAGAAAGGCACCAATACCATGAAATTTGGTAAGTCGAAACATATACTCAAAGAAGTGAATATTATATGTGTACTACGGGAAATATAAGATCACTTAAAAAATAAATCATTAACCTATATATTCATGGAGCAAGTTTTATATATATATATATATATATATCACGAGTCAATATTAAAATAAGATCACTTGAATAATAAATCATTAACCTATATATTCATGAAGCAAGTGTTTTCTATAACATATATATGAATGAAAAAAAGCATTTTTTCATATATATATATATATGAATGAGAAGAAAAGTAGTAAACGTTGTTGAGGTGAAGCATGAAAGACTCCGACCTACATATGAAAAGAATATTTACGATTTATGCCTTCGATTATTAATAGATTATTAATATAGAAAAATAATAACAGATACCAATGGAAAGGAGAATACCATACCAGGTCATGTACATTTAAAAAAATATAATAGTTTGCAAGGTTAATAATATGAAACAAAAATGGTGTCACAATGGTTTATGATTAAGGGCAAGGAAAATTGAAGTTTAGGTTAGGATTATATTGAAGTAGTTTCAATATCTCGAGTTAAATTATTAAAATATTAATTATCAAGTATTAATTGAAGTCACCTTTAACTACAAAATTTGGAAGATTATTTAATGATTGATAATTAAGTACAAACTATATTATTAGTGATTTGAATACTAAAAGACTAAAAATCTAAAATGATGAAAAAAGAATGTGCAAACAAATCAGAATCAATATTAATAACTATAAACTAAGTAAAATATAAAAAAAAAATGGGTGGTTCCTGTAACCAGGACGATTTCTCGTTAGTGGTCGTCAAATTATTTGGGATACTCATAAAAAACAATATATATGGGTTTTGATAAGAAAGGGAGTGTAAAACAAATTAAAAATACTATTGAGATCAAGTAACTAATATTTAATTATTATTCATGATATATTACATCTATAGTAATAGCAATGTTATAAAAAATATTATAGTGTTGAAATAGTAAGGGAGGAAGGGATTCAAGTACAAGAAGAAATTAAAAATGCTAATGACATAAAATAAGTAATATTCATCAAATTATTTGGGATATTCATAAAGAACTAATATATATATATATATATATATATATATATATATATATATATATATATATATATATGGGTTTTGATAATGCTAGCCATTAGTAATAATTTGTCAGAGAAAATGATGGCTAAAAATGAGTCTGAAGCTTTCAAGAGATTGTATTCATGCAAAACTACTCATTCTTGAAGTCTTCTTGTGCTTCCTAAACTCATCAAGTAATCTTCACTGTTGTTCATTAAGAAAACCCACCAAGAAGCCATGTTGATATCCAAAACAATTTTTTTGTAGACCTTTCTCCATCATTATCTAAACCTATTTTTCACTTATTTTTCAGTCCACATTCATCCTCTATTTTACTCTGAAAAATCCCCTTTTCCCTTCATTCTATCCTCATTATCCCAAGGTAACCTTCAAAATCCCTTTTAAATCATTAAAAAATCCTTTGTAGTGATTTAAAAAACCCTCATTCTGCCCTATCGAATGCTGCCACCTGTCTTCCGCTTTCACTCCCATCGTGCAACTCTTTCATCGCACCCAATCCACTTTGTCGGATCTCGACCCCTTCATCCAACGGTTGTGGTGGCATATCGCATAATTTTTTCACCCGGAGTTTAATACTCCAGAGTCACGCGATACTGACGGTTTTCTAAAAGACAGGTGTCACTTAGTGTGTGGAATTGTGTTCCCTCCGAGCTAAACTGCTTACCACTCGAATCGAACGCGATAACCGCTCGCGGTATTTCCAAACCACCTTTGCCCATTTTCGCTCCAAAATTCAAATCTAAACCTGTTTTTGCAATTTTTTCCCACAGAACCTCTTCCACCTGCATTCTCCCCTCCTCATAGCTCTTTTCGCCCTCCGCCAAGCCTCTAAAGCAATCAACCATTAAAACACAGGGTTTTTATAACACATTTTGTTGTGTTTTGCAGGTTTTATGATGATTTTTTGAAGCAGAGACCCTGTCCACAACTCACGAAGGGAAAAATCCAAAGTCTTCCATGTTTGAAGGATAAATCATGAAGGTAGAAAGCTTCCTGGTTTCATCCGAGGGTTTAGACAGTGCTGTGTAAGCGCTGGTCATACCCTTAAACTCTCCACCGCACTAAAAACCCCTGTCCACAACGATAAAGGAAAAGACAGTAAAGGCTGAAGATTAAAAGATTGAAGAAGTTCCGGAGTGAAAGATCGAAGGTTGAAAGGTTCAAAACCTATGGTTTTAAGGTTTAGACATGTTTTAAAGATAAATAGTTCAGGAAGATCAAATAAAGCAAAGGCCAGTGAACAATCAAAATTAAAAGGGTTAACGCACAAGTTTGAAAGATTTAAAGCTTAATCCTATTGTTTTAGTGTTAAAGCGCAGTTAAAGGGCAGATGTAAAAGTCAAATTAGTGAACACAGTCAGCTTATAAGGTTTCAATATTCCGAAGTGATTTTAAAGGCCTTAAAGCAAGAATTAAGGCCTAAACAATGTTTAAAGCCACCAGGAAAGACAAATCAACAAAGAGCCTCTGAAAACCACATCATCGAGGCTATTACTCCTCAAAATGCCACCTGCAGATTTATTTTCTCAAAATAATACACAATGAATGCACAATCAGAGATATTTTACCAAAGGTAGCTTAACATTAACTGTCAAAACCCCCAAATTCAACAAAGGTGACTTAAGTTGATAAAAATTAATGCAGAATTCAATTAACAATGTTAAAACCTTATAAAACTTCTCCATTTGGCCCTTCAAAGGCCAAGAAGCACTTACTCTATATCAAATTGAACAGATGAACCTTTCTTACACTCCACGTCCTCATTTTTCTATAAATACTTCTGTAGAAGACATTATAGGGTGGTCTCTGGATATCTGTTGTATGTAAATAGCTTTTGAAGCTGCTGTAGCTCTGTTAGGAATTGAAGATACATAGGCTGAGATGAGAAGTTTGTAGTTGTAGAGACCCACTGGACTTGAAGATTGTAACTTGTTTGAACATCAAATACAAATAGTTGATTTATGGGATCCTGGTCTATGTCAATGGTGATGTGTTTTTAACTGTAATTGTCATTTTCTTTATGTTTTCATTCTGTCCACTATTCTTTGATAAAGAACAACAAATATAGATTAGGATTTACTCCTGAAGTACCCTAAATCTCACTGATAAATCTTTATCCTTTATGTTTTCTGTTGATTGTTAATTTGAAGGTAATTCAATAGAGTATAACCAGTGAAGTGTTGGTAGGCCCATATTTCCTTAGTACAACTTGAGAATTCGTCTTTAAATGTTCTTGAGAAGTCTGCTAATTAAAGCTGAGCTAGAGAATTTTATGGTTAGCCCTGTCCTCTGGTTTATCTCCAACAGTTGCTTTGAAAAGTTCCCTTAAGAGTATGTTGAAAGCAAGCTAGTTTAAAAGTACTTACCTGATCTTAGACTAATTTTTATGTTTATCATGAATGTTTTCCTTTGAGAATATGCTGAAAGCAGGCTAAGTTAAAAGTCTTTACTTGATCTTAAGATGTTCTCTGTTTTTAAATGTTTTCCCTTGAAAGTATATCAAAAGCAGGCTAGTTTAAAAGTACTTACCTAATCTTAGGTTACTTTTGTGTTTTTCCTTAAGAGTATGTTGAAAGCAGGCTAGTTTAAAAGTACTTACCTGATCTTAGACTGTTCTTTGTTTCTTCATGTGTTTTACTTCTTTCACTTCATTTCTTACTATTTCATTCCATAGAATCAACTTAAAGAGATCCTTTGACATAGATGACTTGCCCCATGGACTACTCTTGAACCTTGCTGTGCAGTTAAACCCTATTATGACTCCATAGCCCAATGGATTGATGGTGTCCCTTGCTTATATTATCAGTTGAACCATTCCTCCATTTACTTACACCTTCACCCTTCATACAGACTTCCTTCATCTTCATGTTATCCTGCCCAACCAAATGAAATAAACAACCTTGTTCTTCATAACTAGCCTAAAATCATAATTGAAGCCTTAAAGATCATATATTTGAACACATATATAGAGAGATCCCTCTCTGAATCTAGGATGGCTAGATCCTCAGATTCCAAAGTGGTTTTGATGTAGGCTCTGCAGTGTTTGTACTTGCCAATATTACAAACTACGGAGACCTAACAGATAAGAAAGGGAGTCTAAGTGTAAAAATAATTAAAAATATTATTGAGATCAAGTAACTAACATTTAGCTATTATCTTTGATATATTACACCTATAATAATAGCAATATTATAAAAAAATATTATAGTGTCTAAACACTAAGGGAGGAAGGGATTCAAGTAAAAAAAATTAAAAATGCTAATGACATTAAATAAGTAACATTTAATTATTATAAGTGATATGTTACACTTACAACTATACCAACATTATAAAAAAATTATTACAGTGTCGAAATGGTAAGGAATGATATAGGGGTCATTTGTTTATTATTTATGCATGCAAAGGGAAATGAAAAACATAATAATGAAAGCATTTTTGTATTATTTGTACTAAAATTAGTACATAGAGTAAAAAATGAAAGAAACTCGTTGTTGCATAAGATATAGGATCCTGTCCATAAAACATATAGACATTTTCTAGATTGTACAGGAAATAACATTAATATGATATAAATAAAATGCCCACATATCACACAGGAGATTGTTTATTAATGTACATAACTATTCAAGTGGAATATTCCAACTAGGATAATGGAATACTAATCTTTGTAAGAGTTTAGCTTAGTCTCCGGGTCAAGCTCGTTAAAGCCCAACACCTTAGAGACAACTATAAACTCAGAAGTAAGGATTAAATTTTCAGAGGTTATACTTAGCATGATTAATGCATTCAATAGAAGGAACATAAAGAACCCTTGTTACATATAAATAAAAATCTAGGATATACATATATACCTAATGAAGTTGATTGAGAATACTTAAGGATAACTCTTCTCCAAAGTTGACATGGGATATAGGATGCTCATAACAACAAAATAGATTTATTCCAATATGGGTGATTGGTGGAATTACTTCAATTGATATGAAAAATATTATCAGTGATAAAAGAAGAAAAATAAAATATATATATTTCAATAATGTACCTTACGTACAAGTACATCCAATGAAATCATAATGGTTGTTGTAGATTTCATGATTAATAGAAACTAAAATTTGAAGTAATAAAGGATTTCTACACTAAAAATTATTTAAAAAAAACTACAAAGAGAATGGTTGCTATAATAGAGCAAATCAAACAGACCATTATAGAGGACTAATAGTTAAGTGGTCATGAATGGAAGTAGAATGGTGGAGTAAGATATCACCCCAAGGAAAAAACAAATAAATATAAGTTGTGACAGATATGATGGAAGGGAATTGGTTTTGGAAGTAATGAGTAAATAATATATTGGAACCTTTAAGTTGGACGGATCATGGTAGTTGTATCTTGAAAGCACATCATATCATTATTTTCATTATTCATAAAAGATATATTCATTATATCCAAATTTAACAAGTCTAAGTAAGTAAGATCAGAGTGCAAACATGAAAATGTACTAAGGAGTATAATGTCTTTAAAACATGGGAAAGGAACCAAGATAGCTTTGAAATTTCATGCCCCTTTCGAGGGTAGAACACTCAAGGATTTTGTGAATTGCAAACTCACAATACTAGTCCTATAATTAATCGGTAAATGGTCTATTTTATAACAACACCACAATTGAGAAGACTAAGTGTGAATTAAAAAAAAAAATGACTATAATAGAATTTTGATGACTAGAAATTATGATGATATCTAAAATATTTGAGAGAGGTTGATATGATAAGGAATAAAAGTAAATGCAAGATCAATATTATGGAAAAATGAGTGGAACTCTAGGAAACTATATTCATACCCAATGATACCATTATAAATTGTGGCGAACATCGTAAAGTTGAAAAGGATGACAAAATAATATGAGTATATGTATATATAAATGTGAGGTACGTTACAAAGTGCAGGAAAAATGATTATAAATGAATAGATAATAGAGTAAGATAATCAAGACAAATGAAAAAAGTGATAGTAAATACAAATGGTGAATAACACACTACTAGTTAAAGTTATTAGGATAAGTACCTTAAACATGACTTCAATGGACACACATGAAGTGTGGCCAAGTGATTCTCTAGAGTGGATTTTTGTTTACAAAGTTACCATATCAAGACAACCACATGAAAATGACATATTGCAGGGAAAGGGATTTCCCATACATCCTAATTAATAGCTCGAGAATGAAAGGACATAAACACCAAGATGAGGATTAGGAGGAATTCATAAGCAAGACATGTCAGAAAATTATTGTTTCGAAATTGGGAAAGAACAAAGGAAATGAATGGAAAATATATACATATATATATATATATATATAATTGAATTATAAACATTTGAATAACACTTCTATGTGAAACGAATGACATATAAATAATGTGGATGGAATTAGGTCCACCATAACAAAGAATAGAGGCAACACTTGCTTTGGAAATACTGCGATGAAGTGATTTTCCTAGAACCTTGACAACATGTTGTTGTGACATTTTGGAGAGTGAGGGTGTCTAATGAATGAATCTTTAGTTACAAGCCATCTTGGGGACCAAGTAGAGACTCTTCCTTATATATATATATAAGAATGATGATGATAATAAGTATGTCTAGTGAGAAATTAATAACTAATTCCATATTTAGATAAGACTCTTGTTTTTTTTTCTTCCTAGAATCCCTATAACCCTATAAATGAAATTTATTAAGGTAACCTGCTAATTGAATGGAATAAAAGGCATGTACGTATATATATATATATATATATATATATATATATATATATATATATATATATATATATATATATATATATATATATATATATATATATATATATATATATATATATATATATATATATATATATATATATATTGCTATGTTAACAAATGGGGTGTAACTGTAAAAGAGAGAAATTTCATGACCACACATAAAAGGGATTTCCATACAAGTTTTATTTGTCACGTGTAATGTAGCTTGGAAAAAGGCCAAAATTGAAGGAATGCTAAATCTTGTTGTTATGATAGAAACAATCTAAGATGGACATAAAGGAGCCACTTGGATAAGTAGAAAACAAAAGAAAGAGAAGGAAGTTGTATCAACCTCTACTTCAACATAATTAACACATATGTGACATAAAAACGTAAGGACATAACAATGCTTCCTAGTACGATAATGCACTAGCTAATTTAAAAAAAAAGTAGAAAAGAGAAGAGAACAGTAAAAGGTTCTTGCGATATTAATACCATGTAAATTGTCCCTGAACTCGAAATTATAATAGAACCCCACGATGGAGTCCTTGGTAGTTTACATAACGATTGGCTAGGTTAAAAGGATTAAGACTATTGTTGATGAACTATAATGATGCCTTTTATTGAGTGTAGGTTGCTAACCTATTACAACAATATATTACATTGAAGACCTTATTGAATACATAAGTAACAATTAGTGATGTTCATGATAACATTTGAAATGATTATATATGTATAAATGCTTCTTAATAGTAATTGAAGGAAACTAACAATAGCCTTGATGATGGAAAATGTAGGTCGAATCGTATCAAAAGGTCCTATTCAGACCTCTATGTTCCAAAGGAAATCATGTTGCAGAGATGAGTGATCACCTAGGTTAACTGCACTCAAAGCACTTAGGCTACCCCAAAGATAAAGATTAAATGAGCTACGCATATTTTAGCCTATATTGAGGGCTAAGAAAAACACAAAGAACAATCTTTCACTCGAGGGTGGGAAAATGTAACAACCCTCAATAAAAGTTGTAAATGTTTTGTTTTACCGCAAAAGACTTCATAAAAAATGTGGGTAAGGTGGATGGTAAAACAAGAACATTATTTTTATTTAATGGAATTGAATTTTATAAATAATACAAGCTATGGATAGCCATAAAATTATGGGGAAAAGCCTTAAAAAAAGAGTTTCATTAAGACAATTATTCCTCTCGCTAGAGATGAATAATCTCAATAGGGACAAGGGAGCCAAGAGGGTGTGAGGAAGGAAATCCAAAGGAAACCTTCTAGACTCGGCACCTAGTTCGAGGAGGTCCAAGTGAGTATATCAAGCTTTAAGATTTAGAACCTTAAGCACCACGTTGTTGAAGGTATGAAGAATGTTGCCCTTTAGAAAATTCTTGAGATGGTGGATGGCAAGTGGAATCCTTAAGATGTGAGTATGAGTTCCTCTGTTGGACTAGTAAGAGTCTTGATTCCTTTGGATAGACCTTTCTAGGTCTCCCTCAAGCAATTTTTCTTGGAAGAAATTGGATCTGGGGGAGTGTTCTTGTGTAGAAAGAGTACTCATTGGTTGCGTAAAGCACTCCCTTCTTGTATAATTTTGTGGTGAGTTTAGATATTGTAAACATATAATTATTGTGGATGTATTATGATGTATATTGGTTTCCTTTGAGATGTTTTTTTATTTTCTGTTTTAGTTATATTGTATTTTACTTCCAAAATAGTGGATTCGGATCTATGAATGCAACTATAATATTAAGACAAGGACGATGAATTAGGTTATCCTTAAGGCTAAGTTGAGCTAGCCAATAGTCATGAGAGAGTCTTAAGTACAAAAAGGAAAGAGTGAAAGTAAGTCATGAAATTAGGAACTATCCATGTAAGACTATGCTTTACATACCTGAGAAAATGTAAAAATAAGCCGAAAAGAAAAAAAAAACACATAAATATATGGTCATGAGAATTTGCCCAATATACCTTAAGGAGACATATATCAATTTTTTTTTTAAGTGATACTCTCAAACTAAATATTTCAACGAAATAACTTAAAAAATATGCATAATGACTAAAGTAACTAAAGTCTAATAACTAGGCATATAAAAGAGAGAATTCATGGCAACAATCATTAAAACAACTCATTATTACTAAGGGTGTGTAAACTCAAATAAAACCAATAATACCGAGAAGGAGGTATCATTTTTCTTAATATATAGAGTCTATTTATGCTTAAAATCTAATAACTAGGCATATAAAAGAGAGAATTCATGGTAACAATCTTTAAAACAACCCATTATTATTGAGGGTGTGTAAACTGGAATAAAACTAATAATACCGAGAAGGAGGTATCATTTTTCTTAATATGTCGAGTCTATTTATGCTTAAATAATAAGAATGAAATTTTTTATATACAAAATTATTTTGGACTTGATGTGCGACCTATATAGATCCAAAATTTGCAATTGAACCGATTTGGACCAACTCAGAACTTCCAAATAACTGAATAAAATATAATAACTAACTCAATTCTCATATACAAATAAAATACAAGAGTTAACAGAAAGGATGATGTGTCTCCTGTAAAAAAAGCGAAAGGATAATAATAAACAATCCTTGTTTAATGCAGTGATATGTGGTTTAACAGACCAAGGTTCAAATCCCATTGACTATATGGCCTGCTCTGAACTCATCTCAAGGACTAGTAGGCTTCCCACTTTCCCGCAGGGGTCTCAGCTCTTGCTACGATTCATCCTGAGACCTCCCTTAGATTAGTCTAAAGAGTTACCGATTAACGATTATAAATAAAAAATACAATCCTTGTTCATAACCGTGTAGATTTACAAGACAAGTTAGAGTTTAAGATTTTCATCACAAATATGATAAATACATTAATTGAGCCATGAGAGGCGAGAAATAATTAATTACAATAGGTAAGCCTTCACATGTTCTAGGAAAACCCTACACAGAAATATTAAAAAAACCCTAACATTAAGACTCCCATGAGGACTGTGTTTATGGCTAGGAACCTGAAATTTCGTTTAAAACCGTGTCAGCTTAATGCCAGTTGCTTGAGTAATTGAAATGACGTCAACCCATGGTCGTGGAGCTTACTTGAAAGTTTGGCAACCTTAGTAGAAAACAAGAGGAGTGATGAATAAAAACTATTTTAAAGAGTGACTATACATGTAGCAAAGAGTTGATAGGTTCGTTGCACCACAACATATTTGTACAATTAAATAAGAAAACCCTCACAGTTATCCTATATATATGTGTGGATGAGAATTGTTAATGGCTTTAGTGGTGTGGTAGTTACTCAACTGATTGAATGGAACCCATCGTTGTTCAATTAAACCCTAAAACAAATCAACTATAAAAATGTAAGTAGAAAAGTAGTGAAACATGATAGGCTATTTGGTATCTATAGCCTACATGTGAAAGAAATGTTTACACCTTTGATTATTGTAGCAAAATAATCACTGTAAGCAATGGAAAGAAGAATGTCATACGAAGTAATGCACAGCAAATGTTCGCATCATTAATAATATAAAAAAAAATTCCTATAGACATGACAAAATATTAATATAGATTTATTAATTTTTAAAATTTATTATATAATACAACAATAAAAATAAACCAAAACTTTCTTAGTAAGTAACATATAAAATAATATAATAACGTTTCATCAAATTAATTAAAAATAATAATTTAATAGACTCGAAAGCTTAGAATGGTTAAGATTTAATTTTGAATTTATATGAATTAGGAATAAGCTATATCAAAATTTCAAATATTTTTAATGTATTATATAATATTATTATATTATTGATAATAAAACATTAATTTCTTTTTATTTTTATAAATACTAATTTATAAAAAAATATTTAAAAAACAATTCTAATAATAATAAAAATTAATAATGAGTTAATCCTTAATTCATATCCTTAATCATGAAAATAGAAAGTACCTAATCATATTTTTATAGCCATAGCCTAAAAAAACTCAAGAATAACTCAGAAATTCCTGTAAGATTATGACAATTCTGGTAAAGATTTTTGAAAATCTTGATTATAGTTATTAAACTTCAGTGTTTTGGGTGTTCAAGGATTTTTAATGATGCTGAATCCATTTCCGTCATCAAAAATGCAATTCAAACACTTTAATAAACACACATTTCGCAAAATAAACAAAATTATAATAATAATGCTGTTGTTATTTTTCACCTGAACAAACTCAGCATAATTTTATTTCCATCACATGAATTCAGTTGTTCTCTATATATCAGAACATATTTGACAAACCTGAGAACACAAAACTAGTAAATGTAATCTATGCCCAACGGAATCAGCAATCCACATAAGATTTCATACACTATGAATGCCCAACAGAATCTATAAACTATGAGCAGGAAAAGTTGGGGTTTCTAACTTTGACTTCAGTTACTGACGTTAAATCTAAATATTGTGCGCCAAAATCGCCCGGTTTAATTGTCTGACTTAACTGGAAAAACTGCGCCGCCCGACCGCCACCATACTGGATAACTAGGTTTGGCTGGACAGATATACAAGTTTTACACAAATTCTGCGCCAAAACTTTCACACGAGTTTTACCCGGGCTAGTATACGCCCAAGTGGCGCTCAACTGGCACCCATTTTTCCCAGGCACCTCCTGGGGTTCGATATCAGACACCACATCTGAAATCAAAATTGCAAACGAAAATCAACAGGAATCTCAATTGAATTCAATAAACCTACAGGCCTAACTACTTGCATTATTTTGCATTGTATCCATCTAGTGGAACTACATGCCTAACTATCTTGCATTTAGGTCAGCTTACACCCATTTTCCCTAGGAATCTCCGTGAGGTGGGTATCAGAGAACACACCTGAAATCAAAATTGTAAACAAATATCAACTAAAATTTCAATTAAATTGTAAATCAACTAGAGTTTACATTAATTTCAACCAGAATTTCAAATAAACTGTAAATGATAATCAACTAGAGTTTACATAATTTCAACTGAATTCAACTAAGCCAGCTACATGACCCCTAAGCATAATTTCAACGATCCATAGTTTCAAGTGCTACAAGTTAATATAACGATAATTTACCAGTTGTTCGCACTGCCATCAGATGGTGGCTACTCAGAGAAAGAAGCACAAGAAAACAGAACACAGTGAGTCGTTGTTGATATTTCATCTCGTTACACGCAAATCCCATGCCTTCTCTTTACATGTGATGGATCAGAACCTCTTTCACAAATGATACGCTACACACGGTTTAACGTTTATTAAATATATTTTCTGAAGCTGAAAATATAATGTGTTATGATATGACATAATTTAAGGCACATATCTCTCTATTTTGGTTAGTATAATGATAATTTACCAGTTGTTCGGACTGCCATCAGATGGTGGCTAGTCAGAGAAACAGAAGACAGTGAGTCGTTGTTGATATTTCATGTGTTCTCTTTACATTGGATGGATGAGAACCCTCTTTCACAAATACTACGCTAGACACGGTTTAACGTTTATTAAATATATTTGTCAAGCTGAAAATATAATCTGTTATGATATGACATAATTTAAAGCACATATCTCTCTATTTTGGTATATGGTTAGAATTCATATATTTTAATTCTGGTATATTGTTAAAATTAACTGTATGAGAGAAATTTTATGAGAGATTTTCCTAGTTTAGTTGCCTCTTATATTGCATATTCTCATGAATGTGAGAGAATTAGTTTCATTGCAGGAGAATCAGTTAGTTTTCTATTAGGGGATTTATTCGTTGATGACTGGATTTATTAAATTTGATTTATAGGTGAATATTTGTAATCTTTTGATCATAGCTTTAAGGATTTTTTTTAAAGTAAATATTTGTATTTTTATTCAAACAAGATATTACATAATAAATTGAAAATATTGAGAGTTTATACATTAGGAAGGCTTAATCATATTCAAAAAAAACATTTTTATCAAAGAGGCAAAAGTAAAAATCTTTGTGAAAAAAGACAAAATTCAAAATATATCTACAATAAACTAGGCTTTCAAGGGATAAACTAGGCTTTCAAGGCCTTGAGGAAATCAAGGAAAGAATATAAAGTTGAACTAAAACCATAAAATGTAAAAATGAGCTCCTCTAGTGATATAGGCTCTTTATCGCTGCCTAGAGAGCAACCACTATGTGGAGGATTCAGTGGAAAACAATAGAGACTTGCTAAAACTCAGAAATGCATGTGAAATAATGTATATGCTTCCAAGTCACCCCAATGTGACTATGTGGGATAGTGACAATCCACTCCCCACCTTTTCTCAATTCAAACACCCCCATTTAGGGAGTTAGATTACTAGTTGGGATAACAAAGGGTGCTAACAATAGCCTGATATAGTTGCTTTGCTCGAGACAAGCAACTAGTAATATTACCACATTCCTTAAGTCAACATTATGGCTTTTCTCAATGCAAGAAACTAGTAATATTGACACATTCCTTAAGTCAACATTATAATTTTGAGTTTCTTGCTGTGTGGCCAAAATTAATTAATCCAGGATTAACTCATCTAAATTAACTCATCCATCTAAATTTAATGTGAGTTATTTCCACACTAGTTCTAGCAAAGACTAACCATTAATATTTCCACACTACATGTATTTAGTGAGAGATAATGGAGACGTGTAAAAGCTAGCAAAATCTCATGAAATAATCGAGCTAGAAAATGAAGTGAGGATTTTCCCATGTCATTAATGGATGTCATAACAAAGTACTTCATAGGGGGTGTTGTCAGGTCCTTCTACCATGTGGCTAGGTGGGAGGGTAACAAAGTGCTCCCCACCCTTTCTCCTTTCACTCACCTTTCCAGATAGTTGAATTACTTCTTTAACTATATACTTTTATTTTGGTTGATATATTCTTTAATGTTTTATACAAATTTGACCACATTAATCCACACTTAACTCAAAAATTACTTATTATAAATAATTTTAGTTTTTTAATGATTTTATTATCTAGGTTTTGTGAATAAAATAATGTTTTTCGAATTATTTCTTATTTATATTATATTTCAAATAAATCAATATATTGATATAATATTTTTAATTTAGAATGAATATTTATTTAATCCTTTTTATACAAAATTATGCAATTAGACTTGATTCTATAAATTTAAAAAAATCTAAGGCTTTAGATTTTATATATATTATAAATTTGGAATTTGAAAATTAAGATGTAACATGATAATATTAATAAATTTCATGATTATAATATATGATTATTAAAATTATAGAGGTGCATATATTCTATTTTTCTATATATGTAATATCTTAAAAGGAAATGTGTGTTTTCTCTTATTTTATTTTAAAATATTAAGAATAGATACACATATCAATTCTTATTGGACATGAACTAAGTTTTATTTTCTTTCTTTGGACATTTGAAAATAATGCAATCTAATTTTTCCATCTTTTGGTCCCCACCTAAGCCTCATGGTTCACATGGAGCCATATTGACCTTCACAATGGTGGGGGGTCACACTTCATTTGTTACTTTTCCACACTGAATTATTTTATTTGTCTCAATTGGGAATGGGTTCCATTTCCCACTTCATCACATAACATGCAACCTACACACCTATAGATTTGACATTTGATCTTGGATTATATCAATTACTAAAATATTTGATGGTCCATATCCATATCAATTTCTAACATGCACAAAAATTTAGGTGGAATCATATTTTCATGAACCTGATGGCCACATTTAACCCGATTGAGTGGTCCATATCGATAATGTCACTTTCATACATAGAGAAAAAAATAATAAACATTTTTTTTACCTTTTTAGATCTTTTTTTTTTTTAATATGTATAAATAATATAGCATTCACACTGGAGTTGACTATATATTAAACCCCCATAGGAAAGATGTATACTTCATTCTTAATATTAAATTAATATGTAGTATTTAAAAAAAAAAAATGAATAACACGATAGTTTTAAATATAAATGAAATATTTAGGGTGGAATGAGGGGAAGGGGTTATATAAAACCCTGATAGAACATTAGTAGGTAGTTACTCTTAGTGCCTGGGGAAAGGGGCTTATAAACAATTGGAGATGTCCAACATTCTACTAGGGCCTATCTCGGCAAAATAATGGAATCCGAAAAATATTGCAATCCCCAGGGATTCTCTCCTAAAAATTGGACAAAAGAAAATCATATCAAGCTTATTCTATAAAGAGTTTCAAGAGCACTGGAATATTTATATCTCGAATCCTTCTTCCACATCCTTATACATTAAAATTCATAAGTGAACCAACAATCCAAACTTGCTTATCTCCTTAGCATTAGTTTAAAAAAAAAAATGGAATTCAAAGGTGGAGAGGCATTCCATGACTTCCCTCCCTCCCCTATCTGCATATCTAAATTATGACTTATGTTACTTGACCACGCCAATTTCCTCCAAGTTTTTATTCAAACATTAAAACTATGGCTAAAAATAGGGGGAGGAAATGGCAGGTTTTAGTGGCTGCCAATGGCATAATTATACATGAAAATGAAATAATTTCATCTGTATCACACACATTTAGCACAACGAAAATATAATTTCTCAATCTTTTTAGAGACCCTTCACGCCTATAAGTGATTGTCACAATGGTGTTTGAAATTATGGATGCCAATGGAGACTAGCATTTCATCGCATGTGGGATTACTTCCCTTTGGGATAACCTTATCTCTCACTATCATCCCTTTTTTTACAAAATTCTAATCCTAGGCCAACTTAGGTTTTAGGTTAACTCATTATGGAGGTGCTTTGCACTAGTTAGCTTGAGCCTAGTGGAAATCTCATTAATTCTTATTGGTAGCTAGATTAGCTTCATTGGTAGTAGCAATAGAAAGATTCAAGTGAATTGTTTCATCTATGAAGGTTGATTTCCAAAGATTCAACGAGACTTGTGTTTTTGTGGCTTTTGATAAAGGTTTTTGTCCTATTACTATTTGGTTTTTATTCTTCTTCTTAGAAATTTCAAGTGTATCAACCAAAGATTGGTAGTAGCACAAGCTCTGTCAACCTGGAATTTGTCTTTTTGTTACAAGGTTTTCGACAAAGTCTATGCAGGGATAGAACTTCAAATTACAAGAGTATATGTAAGACCAATTCAAAGGAAATGCTATGAAGAAACACTTTGAAAAAGACTAATTTCAATATGAAAATAGAAATGAACCATTCGGCAGAAATCATGGAACTACTTTACTAATCCAGAAACAAACATTAAATCCTACCAAATCAATAATTACTATTGTGATGAAAAACTTCACGAAATCTAACAAAAAGAGTCTACTATTGGCTACTAGTTACTTCAATCATGTATAAATACTTAACAATAAAGTATGAAAATAAGAATCCACTTTGTTATAAAGTAAATCTAGGAAATGCACAATGTAATTGAAAAATTACTCAATTCAATTGGAAAATATAACCATTCATAGTACTGAAATGTAAATCTAAGGATTCACACCCTAAGAAATAAATCTAATAATTCACACAACGTCGATTATTAATCTATGAATCCACTCGACAGAATTAAGAATTTACATAAAAACAATGATTATTTATAGGAAAATAAATAAAGAATAGTAATACAGAAAAGAAAACAATCTTTCGAGGGACTAGGCCCACGGTCTCGAGAAGTAACTTCCTTAAGAAATATTCAACACATTAGATTAAAGTAGAACCATTAAGCTTTCATTAAAATCAAAGATAATTTTCAAAAGAGGCCTATAAACTTAAAACAATTATGTTGTTCACTTTTACAATAACTGGAATTAATCCCAAATCATCGTCATCCTCATTCTTACTGAAGTTTTGTATTTATATTACAACTAACATTGGAATGAGAAAGATATCATGAGAATAGGAAGATTCTCAGGGTTTATAATTTATATTACAACATCTTTATAAAAAATATCATATATGTCTTTGACTGTTCCATGAAAATAGATAGGAATCCTCAATCAATAATGAAAGGATCAGTTCAATGCTTGTCCAGGAGTAGTTTTCTTCTCCAGTGCTCCAAGGGAACAAAATTTGTCCAATAGTTATATCATGTTCACAAATTTACTCAAATGACTACTTTAGGATAACTAAAATACTGAAATTAACCAAATAACAAAATGAAATACTAAATCATTATTAATTGTGTTTTCTAAAGCTTCTACTTCTCAAATTTTTATATACTAGTCTAAAAATACTTGTAAAATAAATTGTTAACTAGAGAAAAAAATGGAAGAAACATAGCAATTTCGTTGCCCAGCAGTCCTAAATCCCTTAATATCTAGACAAGGAATACTCTCGCTTTGTATTCTTCTATGCGCATTTAGTTCTCTGATCACATTTATAACCTTGTGCTAGGATTACATCAGATCCCCCTCCATCAGAACTTTCCTCATGAGCATTTGCAGAGGAGTTGTGGGATTCTTCTCCTTTTGATATGCCAACCTCTGATATGAAGTCATGCATGCATCATCACTCAACGTGGCGCCTCTACAGTGTTGCCATGTGTCACCTAGATTTTCCTCACTAGGCCACCCAACAATGTTGGATCTGCCTGCCACGTCTCTTTTCGTACCACCACATCATGGTGACGTCATCTACCACTTCAGCTTTTTGGATCCAATCTCAGGTTTCCATGTGTCTTGTCAGAGGAGAGAGAAGAGGACCCTCCAGACCTTGGTTTCACTGTAGAATTCTTTGTTAAATTATTTTTGGTATTTAACAATGCTTTTTCCTCTTATTGGCATGTTGGATATCACAACTTCTTAAAATTGATCTATCAAGAAGGTCTGATATTGCAAACCTTCAATGTTCTGATATCTCAGGCCTCTAATGTTCTAATATCCCTTACCTTCGATATTCTGATGTGTTAATATTTTCTAACCTCCGATATTTGAAATCCTCCATCTTCCGATGCTCCGATATCCTCCATCTTCCGATGCTCTAATATCCTCTAGGTTTCGATGCTTTGGTATCCTGAATCTCTGATATCCAATATCTCGGACCTCCGATAAAGCCTACCCTAATGCTCTGATCTCCAATATTTCGTATTTCTCGAGGCTCCAAGTCCTGAGCTTTAGGAGACCATATATTTTGATCCAGGAACCCATTTTTGGACTTACACATATCGTTGTAAATCTCTTCCAGAGAAATTTCCAATAGGTAGCGTTCAATGTAGACTTAAAACACATTTTTGGCCTCTAAGGTGACTGCAAACATTCTTCCATACTCTACTTCTAGACCCTTTTTCTTGTGCTTAGAATGCTAACACCCCAACCATCATAGTAATCATTTAATGGCTTTTCAATAAGGCTACTACTATGATGATTCTCTACCAAAAGCCTGTAGAAATCAATGGATCACTATGGACACTTCTTCACATCAATGGAAACACTAATCATCATTGACTCTTTTTGACCTCAATGCCAACACTAACACAACCACCCCTTGTCGAACAATCTCAATCAACGTGATTATGGTACGAATACATTTACATTCTAACCTGTTACCGCGATATACATATTGGATTCCCTTTTTATACCTATGTTCTAATAGAAATAACTAAAATCACTCAATTACTAAACAAACTCATATATTATACACAAACGGTGTATGTGTAAACACACTCATACATACTGATTACATTCAAATTACTCTATTAAATAGAGTTTCTGAGATCCAACTTATTCCTAACTTAGAGAGAGAGGTTGAGAGAATTTCTCAACTATCACAAACCAACTTCTCAAACATAGAATGTAAGCATTAACTCCAACATCCCCCCTTAATGATTACATTATATGAATTAATTGAAATCACTCATAAATAACAAAATAATCAATCATTATTTAGATTATCATTAGATGCTCCATCAAGTTGCCTCATAACCCTCGTAAAGGTGTAGTTGGCAAGTTGGATTCCCAATTTCGCTTCCTCAACTGCCGAATCAAGGACCTCCCGAAGTCAATTACTGGACAACATCCCAATCTGTCGCATAAACTCATTAGGAGACCACTCAATGTTTACGACTAATGAGAGATTCTTCCCTAGATCCGCAACTGCCATACTATCTCGACAACCATCCATGTTGAGCCTTACTGCCACTTAATCTCTTCAAAAAACAATTGATTACATTTTTTTTTTTGGAAATTGCTGAACTCCTAGTCATTCTATGGATGAGCTCCCATCCACCGAGATACATGGGTGCTAACTGCTGTACTCGCCATTTATCTAGAAAAGCCGTCTAAATACAAAATGTATCTAGATTCAGCTATTACATCATAACCTTTTTATCTAAGTTTGAAAAATTCATCCTCACTTAATTTACAAACAATATTACTAAACCAAAAAAATTTCAACACACCAGATTCAACTAAAGCACGTTTTCTACTCATGTACATACCCAAGCGTCAGTACTTTAACAAATTCTCGCAATCACAGTACCTTCCTCACCCCCAACAACATCACATCTTGGTCACATAGCAGTTGCTCATGAAAACAAATCAACTCCTCCTTGAATTTTCTATTTTCCTCTCTTTCATCATTGCAAAGTGATCACGAGTCCTTTTACTCGTCAGCCATGCAAGATACTTCCCAAAACCAGTGGCAAGGTGCTTTTCTAATAACTGTTTTTCACGCATATCGAAGCAAAAAACCACAACAACAATCTCATTCAACAGTGATGGAAAGAACATCCTGTCACACACACGACAACAGGTAAGGCATGCCCTACTGACGCCATCTCCCTCTGCGTTAATATCACTGACCTCGCGGGAACTGTTTCCTTTATGGTGGACTATGTGTCTGAAACACTTTGTGTGGACTCAAATTGTTCCAATGTCTTCTTGAGTCAAAAACTTGTGGAAAGAGACAATTCTGATATGCATTCCATGATCATTAAAATTGTCAACCATACGTGTAAATGTTCTAATCCAACACATCAAGAGTAGGTGACTGAACTCTTTTTCAACAACCAGATCTAATCCAATTTCAACTTGTACTGCCATTGAATCTAACATTTAGACGTGTAATAGCATTGGGTGAAAAGTTAAATGCAATGACTTTCTCCTTAGATGTTGTAGTACCGCCCCCCCATTTTTTGCGTTACGGTAGTAGTGCGATGATGGTCCTTCAATAAAAAAGGACTTCAGTAGTTTAGTCAGAGTGCCGCTAGTATATCAGCGAAATTTTGTGCGCCAATTTTTATTGAAAAGCAAGGAGAAACTTGTGACTGGGAACTTATTGATAGAAACTACTGAAAAGACTGAAAATGCACCATTGCACCAAACACAGTAGCAAGATGTAGAATTTGAAACTGGTAATAGGTCGATCGATCCAGCGCTCCAAAAAAAATGAAGAAAAAAGAAATAACCACTCAACAAGGAACCGTGCAGCTTCAGGGATTTTCTCACAACACAACACAACACACAGGCCTCTGATCCGTGCTCCGATACCATGATAGAAATAACTAAAATCACTCAATTAATAAACACACTCATATATTATACACAAATGGTGTATGTGTAAACACACTCACACACACTGATTACATTCAGATTACTCTATTAAATAGAGTTTCGAATCCAACTTATTAATAATTTAGAGAGAGGTTGAGAGAATTTCTCAACTATCACAAACCAACTTCTCAAATATAGAATGTAAGCATTAACTCCAACATTTTATATACCCATATGTATGCACCTTTGTAATCTATAAAAAAATATATATATTCTAGAATGTGTTTTGATTTATGAAATTGTCCTTTTCTTTGAAAAATTTTCGATGTCTAGTCTATATATCATATTTCTATGGTAGTAAAAATTTGGTGACAAGCTATTAAGTCTAATTTATTCTCGTTCTCTTTTACCTGATACATATTCTCCTTAGTATTTTATTTTTACACTTTATTTTTTTCTCTAAGAAATTAAGTGTGATTTTATTAGATATTCTTAATTGATTCATTTTCCATGGTATGCAGTTGATTTTGGTTGGTTTTTGCTGGTTGGTATTAGAAATTATTATTATTACAGAACTATATAATGGATGATTCCAAAACTTAAGGTTCCAACTCCATAGAAGAAATGACTACTAAAAGTAGATATTTTTCTTATTTTTTTATTCGTCATAAAATTTCCATTTTTTAGATATTATTGCAAATATATTAGTTTTCTCCCAACATTTCATATTTTTTACTAACTTCACAAGTTGCTCATGGTTATGGGATTTTCAAGTCCAAGCTTATGCTTTGTAGTATTTTCCAATATTTCCAGTGTTCCATAGTAATATTTCCCCCAAGATGGGGAGTGTTCCCCCACATTTCACATGTTCTAAGGATGTGGGGATGCCTAAGGAAATTTTTCCTCATGTCCAATTTGGGGTAAATCCAAGGAATCACATGGGGAAATTTTCCCCTAGTGTGGGGAACATGTTTCCCAAAAATGGTGACATAAGAGTGCTTCCCCTCTCCCAGAAGAACGAAAACTAGGCACTTCGCCCCATATTTTTTTCTAACAACCCTTTTTTCTAACAACGCATGAAGATAGAAAAGAAAATGGGCATAACTTTGAGGAGTCTATAACCTTCGTAATTAATGGTACTATGAAATTCATTTTACATAAATTTTCAAGGTTACCATTAATTGGTTTAGGATTTTTGAGAGTGGTTCCAATTTCATCATATGTCATACAAAGAAAGTAGAATTTCATATTTCATTTAGAATTCAATGTACATAAAATTTTTGAGGATTTTTGGATTGGCAAGATTATAGAATTTCCACTATATTGCAAAATGAGAATTTGGATAGGATGAATTGTTATCATTAAGTTTTTATAATTATTATTATTATTTTTAACTTATAAATTTAGAGACAAGGACCGCCATGCTAGGGAACTCGATGTCCACTTGTCCTCGTTGATTTTTTTCTAAAATTTGGGATGCTCCCACATGTCACCTTTGTGTGTCTCCTGGGTGGTGTGCTCCCCCATCCTAGAATCTTTATGGAACATAGACATTTTCCATCTGTCAAGTCTCTTTATAAACCCTTGCAATTTTAAAAATAGATGAAATAAGATGAGAATGTTGTATAATTTAAACATAGTCTTTTCAGTCAAAATAACATCATTTCATTTCATGGAATCATATTTCTGAATTATTTTTTTTGTGATTACATTTTTTCATTTTTATGGATTAAAATTAAAAAATTGTAATATAATTCATGGTTGTATCTAATCAAGAATATTATATGTGGAATCCTCCATTGATTCCTTAGAGAGCTTCATATATGATATTTTTCACTAAAATTTTAGTCTATCACATGGTGGTGGAGAGATAGAAGTGAATGGATCCCAAAGAGAGAAGGTTGTTATTTCATGGAAATTAAAGGTATGATGTGAATTTATGTCTTCACTATTCCAGAATCATTGATGATTACTCAATAGCTATTTTTTTTGTTGTGCTCAATTACATATAAAACAACACTTCAATTTTGTGATTGTGGTGTTCTCTTTTATTGGAATGAATTTTGAGAATGAAATATCCAAATCCTCCATCTCAAAATTTTTTACATTCAACTTAGAAAATAAATGTTGAGGTGTTTCACCAAACAGGGTATCAAGTGTATTCATGCAAGTACAGAGCTTCTTCCGTGTGCAAGATAATATGATCTTTTTGCATTCAAATGGTTATCATATTTAACTATTTATTATTAGAAATTTAATTTTGTATTGAATTATTGGATTCTAAAACCAAATTATATATAGATTGAAAACAAGCTGCAAAGATAATTCTACATCATTGAAATACATGGATTGAGAATGCCATGCTTATGTAAAAGATGAGCCATGAGGAGGTTTAGTTTGTCTCTAAAGTGTGAATTTATGCACCAAAAAATACAATACCACTATGATTATTTAATTTTGATTAATTTCCTAGTTAGCATGGATTTATGGCATGTTGCATCCTTTATTACAGGAATATTAGTTAAGGAAAAACATAGAGTAGATGGTTGCAGATGCATTGCGATGTGTTTTTTTTTCTTACAAGGAAGATGATATTGATATTGTGCCTGACAAAGAGAAATGCTAATCATGTAACATTCTTCAAGACAATATTACCCTTTTGGAAATAGTTGGGATGAGAATAATTATTTTGAGGACATGGTCATTTATTCATAAAATTTGTTGGAGGCTATTTATTTTATACGTCATTTATGTATGTGACTGATATTAATAATATTATTGTTCCCATTAAAATAATGAATAGTGAAAATACATGACTATAGACTTAGGTTATTACTTAATATGTTATGATTTCGACTTAAAATACACTACTTTTAGAATATGACACTTTAGAAACTTGATGAGTAGGAAAATTATTTAATAGTGAACATTTATGTTACAAGCTTTGTTATATATTAACAATAAATACTACCTGCATAAACAAATGTTGGAGACTATTGTAAAAAAAAATTCATGTTGGATATCTATGAATATAACTTAGAACTATCATATAGATGCATAAAATTTCTTGTCTCTTTTGTGTGTTCTTGTGAATTTGTGAAAATAGCCAAACTATATTACGATAATATGTTAGAGTGGCTAATTTTTTCATAGAAAAGTAGGAATGGTTGTGAGTTATCACATACCCAAATCTAATTATTATGGAAATATGTAGCAACTATAGGTTACACAAATATGTTGTCTTCTTATAGAAAAAAATTTAAAAAATGTTTTTTGAATGTTTAATTTTGTGGGGGTAAACAACTACAAGGTGTTTGAGCCCTTAATTTAAAATTTTAAATAATACTTCTTAATAAAATAATCACAAATTTAACCTCCCCATGAGCGTAAAATAATTTTTTTTGCAAGGTTGAATATTGTTTGTGTTATCTTCTTTTTCCATAACTTCTTGCTACCATTAAGCATGTCTCCTTACCCATTAATTTTTCCTTATTATTCTTTTCACCTTTCTTTATGTCCGACAGGACTCACTAAATGTGTAACTATGCAAGATAAATGCATACCTAGTGCAAAAGAAGCTACGGAAATGTGACAAAATATTTGTGTAAAGGTAATAGTTGAAGATACTATCATATATTATTGAATGAATATTGTGCTTTAATGATTATTGTTAGTCATCAATAATGTGCAGCATAGATGGCTAAATGTTTATCCAGTTTCTAGAAACAAAATTCATGAATATTGTGAGTTCTAGAAATCTCCTTGCCTTCATCATCCTTAGGATAATTTTTTCACTATTTTACTACTCTACCAATTCATGGCTAGCCTATCACTCCTAGAAGACCCATCATGGGCTCATTCCACTCATTTTCACTGTATTTCGCCACCTCTGACCTTACCACTCTGTTTTGACTTACTTAACCTTTTACTTCCACCTTGGATTTCCAAGTAGCCTAACCTTTCCCCTATTCACCAAGTGCCTCAAGAATTGGTGGTTTCAAGCTACCTTTCTAGGATTTTTAGATAAATCAAAGTCATCATTTTTTAGGTCTGCAATGCATATGGTTTGTCAAAACTCTGTTTTACACCTAAAAACCCTAAGTCAAGTTTTCAGCCAAAGGTCAAGTCCAAAAGGCCTCCCACTAGGTCACCTAGGGTTTCACAAGTAATAGGATTTTTTTGGTGTTCTAAATATTTTTTTTTCTTGTGCCAACAGGCTGCAATCAAAGAGGAAGAAGGTTAGCATATGATTGTCCAAAAGGTATAAAAATCCTTCAAGAAAGGCCTCCTTGGTCAAAGCACAACTTCTACAAAAGACATATGCCCATCTTAGACATTTCTGCAGGAATGAATGAGAAATAATCACAAAGGACATTCACAGCAAAGGAGATACATCATGCCTATGTTCAAAGAAAATCAGGGTTTTTATGACTAGTTGGCTAAACATTGTTTTTAAGTAAGGAGCCAATGCAAAGGATCACAAGGACAAAGGCCATTAGCCCAACCAAGTATGATTTGAAGGTTTCTAGAAATTATAAATGAAGAAGGGAAAAAGCCCTAAATCCTAAAGCTTGAGAAGGTAGGAAAAGAAGTAAAATGAAGGTCATAAATCTCCATCATGACATCGAAGTTAAAAAATGATCGATAGGTGACTTACATGGTTATTCAACGCAACACAATTTCAACACCAGGGAAAAATTGTAAAGAGTATCAGTGTGAGGAATTCTAAGCCTTCAAGTGTAGTCAAATGTCTTCAAAATGGTCAAAAGAAGGAAAGCATGAGGTAAAGTGTCAAAATGGAAAATCATGCTAACCATGAAATCCCTGTTGAGCGACTAAAGGTTGTAAAAATCCAAACAAATGACAAAAGGATCAAAGGAAAATGTGTTATAAGCACCTGTAGAAATCAGAAGTTTCCAAGGGGATGACACAACATGGTATAATTTGCTAAACTTTTTCAAAGTGAACATGTTACTATCACAATCAGTAAAAAGGTGAAAACACATGTTTTAGGTCAATTACACTCAAGAATTCCCAAAAGGGTAAGAACAATGGTTTTAATTTATCAAAAGAGACAGTTTTAACAATGCCCGGATTTTCAAGAATAAAAAGGGGACCTCTTCATCCTTTTAGTACACCATCACCAAAGAAAATCACTTGGGAAAGTTGTAAGTCACTTGCAAAAAGAGTCAAAGAAATATCAGTGAAAAATATAAAGTGACCAAAGGAAAACATAGCAAAGTGGGTTTTTACAAATTTGATTTATTTTCCAAAGGGTATAAAAGCCCCTAATTTTCCCTTTTCCAACTCACTTATCACTTAACAAGGAGAGAAAGCCTTCAAGAGAAAATTATTGCATTCTGGCAAACGTTGGGCAAGAGAAGCCCTATGCTATGGTCTTGAAGCTGTGCTACGCGCCTATGTGTACATTCTTTAGAGGATATAGTTTTGTGTTGCGTTCCTGTGAATGGGCACTATGCGTTTAACAGCGTGCAGACCCGACAGAGGACCCGTGCACAGAAACACGTTTAGAGCAGACACGGGCGCTACGTGCCTGCACATTCAGCAACACCCGACAACGTGCAGATTCTTGATTGGCCCAGGTGCTACGCGCTACCCTCTGACACTGCACAAAGGCCTGACAGGCCCGAAGCTTTGCTCGTTCAACAACCAACCAAAAGCACATTCAGTAGTGGCCCAAACAGCTTTCCAGACTCGAAAGCATGCAGCTCTGTCGGCACTGTGCTCCTGTACTCTGCCCAGGTGCTATGCGCAGGGCCGTTCAAGCTAACCCGATAGTGTGTGCAAGGGCCCGAATGTTGCACTCTTGTGCTACGCGTTTAGCTAGGAAGCCTTTCAAGCCAGAGAAAGCCTGCAAATTTTCTCAAAACTCCTCCAATTCCTTTCCTGGCACCTCCTTATGGTTTTCATAAGAGGTATTTAGATGCTTGCCACTCTTTCATATTTTTTTAAAAGATAAACTTAGAGAGAAAGGTATAAACCCTAGAGAAAGAGAAAATCTTGGTCCCCATGCTAAAAACACTGTTGATTGAAGGACACCCATCCATCTACATACTGAAGGCACACTGAGGCCCAAATTTTCCGTCTTCACTCATCATTCCCCTTCACTTTCCAATCACTGCCTTTCATTATCATCTCACTTGCCTTCTCCATATCATTTCAAAAATAATTTCAGGGTTTTGATTTCAAAGCAAGGCTAAAAGGTAAAATTTCTAGAGAAGGAAATAGTGACAGTGGAAAGGGAGGCCAAAGAACTAGGGGACAACAAAGAAAGGGTGGAAGAGCAAACAAATTTGAACCTTTGAACACCAAGGAGTTGGCAACCTCCCCTACAATATTTTCCTATTTCCAAGAGGTTGGATGTTTTGATTTTTGTGAGAGAGTACAAAGAGTCCAAAGTCACCCTGAGTTGACTAGAATTTTTGTCCTCAACCTCCATGACCATCAAGTGCATCTAGCTAGGGTAAATTTTGAGGTATCCACCAATACAATTGCTATGGCCACTAGAATACCTTTTCTAGGAGAAAAATGGTTCAAACAGGTGAATTTGGACTTGAGCCATTATCAACCTTTCTTGAAACCAAGATACCAAGATGATTGCAAAACTATTTTTCCCTTTTCCCATTTGTTGGAAAGATATGCCCCTTTAATGAAAGTCATCATGAAGTATTTTACATGCGAGGGGAGGTTTTCTAGACTTTATTCCTACCATATAAGACTGATTATGCACTTCACTAGGGCCAAGCTACTACATTTGCCATATTACCTTTCTAGAAGTATTGATAAGATGTCATACATTGTGCAAAAGAGGCCTCCTTCACAATGAATGCAGAGTATTTTCCACCATTCTCTTATTAAGATGATTGTGTTGCATCAATTAGAGAAACAGGGTATCCCATGGGAAACATTCATCGCCCATGATGTTTTCACAAATACACAGTCGCTTCTTCTGCAAAGTTTACCCTCATCATCTCATCCACCTTCCTCATTTCCTCCATCAACCCCCACTGACCATGATTCCTCATCCACACATGAATATTCTCCCCAAGAGAACTTCCCTCATTAACCTTCTCCTAAAGCATCAGAACAAGAAGAAAGTGATGAAGTTCAAGAGGAAAATGACAGTTAAAAGGAAAATGACAGTCAACAAGAAAGGACAAATGATGAAGAAGAAGAAAATGAAAATGAAGAAAATGATGATGAGGAAGAAACAAAGGATAGTGAGGAAGAAGAAACAAATTATGAGATAGAAAGTGACAGTCATGAGGAATAAAAAAATGACAGTCATGAGGAAGAAAATGATGATGAGGATGATGATGATGAAAATCAAGAGACATGGGAAGATTATGAAGAAGAAGACAATTTAGAACAAGAAAGATGTGATAAGGCAGTTAATGCAGAGGATGATGAAAACAAAGGTAGTGAGCCAAACAGTGAAGAAGAGGACAAAGTCAATGAGCAAAAAATTGAAGAAAAAGAAGAAGGTAGTAAGCCAAATAGTGAGGAAGAAACAAATGACGGTCGAGAGACAGAGGTAGAATTAGAAGAAGAGACAGAGGCAAAATTTGAAGAAGAGATGGAGGAAGAATTTGAAGAAGAGAGAGAGGCAGATTTAAAAGAAGAGGGCAGTGAACATGACAGTGATGAATATGAAAACAGTGAGCATGATAGTGCGCAAAACAATGACAATTATGAAGAGGATAGTTTAGAACAAAGTGAAAATGCAGAAGATGTGGAAGAGTATGGAAATGATGAAAATGCACAAAACAATAATGAATAAACTGACAAAGACACCTCTAATAGTGACAACACAGAAAATGATGATGGCAATGATGATGTTGCAAACACAGAGGAAGATGATGAAGAAGACACCATGATGACTGATAGCCCTAAATATAATGACAACAATGACACTATGAACCCAAAAATAAGTCAAGAGATTGATGATAGTGGCGAAGGTCATGGCAATGATGTTAGCATGAAGGAAAATGAAAGTACCTCTCAAGAGGGGAGTCAAGAACAAAATGAATAAGACATGAATGTAGAGATCATTGATGAAAGGAAAGACAGTCTTAAGGTCAGCCATGGAAAGGGCATTCTAGTAGACAAATTTGATTTTCTCCCTCTCACATATCAAAAGGGGCCAGCGCTTGTGTTTGTTGCCTCCAAAAGGCAAGGGACCATTCCATCCTCCTCACCTCAGCCACTAGACAAAGGGAGACAAAGGGTAAAGGAAGAAGAAGAAGACCATGAGGTTGAGAGGGATTTTGAGATCATTCAGGTGGATAGTGATGAGGAGAATGAAGCAAGAATCACAAACTTGCTCCTCCAGGACAGAAATGCACAAATGAAAGACCTCCAAGCACATTTGGATAGGGCCATGAGTGTGAATGATGCCCTTGACTTGGGGAACAGGCAGCTAGGAGCTCAAATTGCAATCTATGAAGCTAGAGCCCTCAAAGCCAAGAAAGAGGCCCATAAAGCATAGGTGAGATTAGAAGAGTTCATGGGCGCCTATGAAGGGAGTGAATATGAGGAAGGGCAATCTAGTAGGAGACCTAGAACCATGGGATTGAAGAAAGCATTGGCCAAACAAAGGGAGGAAGAATCAGCCCTAGTAGAACAAATCCCTTTAGATGAGATTTTAGCCATGGAGATAGCCCATGACTAGGAGCCTTGGTTGGAGAGAGCCAACATACACTTGGAGGCTAAATTGAAGAAAGAAAATCAATATCTTGACCTCCAAATAAGAATGACTAAATATTATGCCCGAAGAAACCAAATTGCAAGGGCTAAATTGAAAAAGGCTCAAACCAAGCTCTAGGCACTAAAAGAAGAAAAATGCCAAGCTAGACTTGGAATCTTGGCACAAGCTTCTCTACAGGTCTCTCAAAACCCATGAGGCACACTTCCACCAAATTTGGGAGAATTTCGACAAGTTTTGGTTTTTTGCTAATTTTGAGGGCCAGGGGTGTAGCACACATGGTGCTACGATTTTTCTCAAAGCATATTCAGGGGGAAAGGCTCACATTTTTGGAATCCTCATCTTAAATACAACATTCTCACAAAGTTTCAGATCAATTGGAGTTGTTTTGGTCCTCCAAAAGGGTAAAAAACAACCTAATTTTCACCATTCTTCCTGCTTTTCAAGACATGTGTTGTGCCTTTACCAGCCTTAGAATTTTTTATTTTTGAACAGGTTGTAGAGGTCAAATCAGAGAACCAATTGTACATATGGAAATTAGACTCAAAGGGATTTCCAACGAGCCATCATAGAGCCTTTTTCAGACATCGGCAAGGCTTTCAAAACACTGCTGCAAGTTGACCCAATTTTCCTGCTCCAGTGCTAAGCCCTTGGCATGGAAATTCATCTTAAGACATAGTATTGCGCCCTTAGTAGAGGGAAAGTAAAAAATGTACACTTGGAAAGTTTTGGGAGGCTTTTCAGATCTCAAATGTTAATTTCTTTTCTAAAAATGCCTGAAAAGATATTTTATTTTAGATATTTTGTGCCTTGGGCCTTGCAAGGTCTCAAGGACAATAGTGACATTTCTGATTAGCCAATAGCCTTCTAGAGACTCTATTAGGATTTTCTCCTCCTTTCTTGTTAAATAGAGCATTGAGGATTCATTATTAATGTTGGCATTTGATGATTTTTGAGAGCAATACATGGTTCTTTGAGGTTGAAGAGAAATTTGTTGTTATGGAGCTTGTGAATGATTTGCTTTGATTGATGATGATGAAAGCTTGCTTGCAGGATTGCTGAGCTTGGTCAATGATGATGCATCTCTAATTTATTCATGTTTTCTTGTTTATCATTATGTCCATCCTTTTATGTTGCTGTAGATAAAAAAAAATATAGGCTAAGAAATGTTGTTTGAGGCACCTTAGCCCTTCTTGTTACTATTGTCTTTATGTTTTCCTCTACTGGGTGTGTTTAGGGAATTCTTAGCTGCTCCTTAGGCATATTTATGCTTGTTTATTTCATCAATGGATTAATATTATAGTTTCCAAACATGTTTTATGGCAAGCCCTGCTTATTTGATGCTATCTAAATTCTGTTTTGAAATCTCTCTTTGAAGTATTACTTGTTAGGTTGAGCCAAGGAGGTCTTGTTATGATATTTCCCTTTGTCCATGCCTATCATTTTTCCTCAAATTTATTTATAGCTTGATTGATGATGTCTAGGAGTTCCCTCTTCATTAGTTAGATTTATTTGTCATCTTATATGTTTTCAAACTTTCAAGGTGAAATCACTAAAGTTAGATAGGATTTCTTGCTTTCTGTGTTTCACTGAATTGTTCATCTTGAATGTCTATTTGTTTAAGTATTGTCATTGAGTTAATGGTTTGCCCTATCTCATGATTATTATCTTTTTCTTATTAGTTTTTGAGACCTTCTTGTTTATGGGTATATGGTAATGGATACTTCACTGCTCTTTGCCCTACCTTGATTCACCAACTTAATGTTCATCTCACTTCACACATAACCTTAAAGATACATTGAGACATTAGATTTTCCCTGTGATGCACTCTGACTCATTTTCGAGATATCCATGACTCTCATAGACTCCATAGCCCAATGATTTTATGACCTCACACTCCACCTATTCTACTTGATCATTTTACCCCACCCAACCAAATAAACAAAACCCTAAACTCCACAAAAAGCCTAAAATCAACCGTCTAAAGCAAACATGTTCACATCCTTTGAATACAAGAGAGAGATCCCTCTCTGAGTCTAGGAAGGCTAGGTCCTAGGACTCCAAATAATGGTCTTATGTTACCCTGTTCATTTGGTCTATCAATCTGCTAAATCACGGGACCCTAACATTTTGGCAATCACGGTGGGACCTTCTGAGTAAGTAACAAGCTTATACCTCCTTAAGAGAATTCAGAAGCCCTTATCAAACAATATCCTGTGTTTTGAAACCACCTCATCACTATCACTAACACAATGGTGATCATGATGGAACCTCTGAGTCAGTGACAATCTAAGTATCCCTTAGGACTTCAGAAACCCTTATCAAATCATAGAGAACTCAAACTGTCAGCCAAAGAGTAGAATATGGTTGATTCAACTCCTAGAAAAATGATGACTCAACTTTATGACACTCTCAAAAACCCTAGGGCTACATAAAGAAACTCAGAAAACTCCAAAACATCCTTAGATTGGTTTTTTGTCAGTTATTTGTGGTGGACCATACACACAAGTCCTCAAAACAACTAAAAACATCCACCTGACAACTCCACTAGCCTCCAATAGGCCTATTAATTCACTAATTCTCATTTAGACTCCCTGGGATTGTATCAAATCAACCCTCAGAAGTTTAGAAGCCTAGTTCTACACTCTGAGAGTTTAGCAAACACTAAGAGAGGTCAGGCTTCTGAAAACAACCCTAAAATTTCAGCCTCTCTAAATTTTGAGTTTGAAATCTGGCTTCACAATAGATTAGTACCAGATCTCATCCGAACCCAAATCCTCCTACCATAGTTGATGACCCAGAAAATATTTTGTGGCAAAATTATAGATCTGGAAACTTAACTACTATTAGGACCATTCATAGAGCAAACTTAGTCCCTGAACATCTTACAACTTTGAAAGATCCCCAGTTTGACTTGCACCATACAATAAACCTTTTCAGAACCAAGTCACAAAGTAAAATCAACTATACTAACCTTGAGCTTGTAAATTTGTAGCAGAGTTCTAGTAGAGAAGCCTCTCCTTCCACACCACCTGAATTTCAGCTTCTCCATCACTTTAGCTCTTTCCATACAAAATCTGCTCATAATCAGTCGGCTAGTCCAAGTACTTCCACCACACCCATCCATACCACCACTGTGAAAACCACTCTGCTTCATCCTACACCCCCTTTCACAAACCCTCCTCTGGTAAATCCTCCATTAGTTCCAATTATGGCAGCTTGGTATGCCCCCCTGGTTTTACCACAACCTTTGGTACCTTTACCAAATGACTACAAATCTAGAATTCCCTACTTCACTGGAGCTGAATCCATCACTGCCCAACAACATGTAGATAGGATAAATGATGCCTTTGATTACATGGAAATAGAAGAAGAAACCATTAAAATGAGGATCTTTGCACAAATATTAGGAGGTGAAACCAAAAAATGGATTAAAGGCTTAGCTCCTAACAACATACATGATCTCCCTTCCCTCTACCAATATTTCATAAACAAGTGGGAAATCAAGAAAAACCCCCTGCAAATCCTTTCTGAATATAACAATATTAAGAGGAATGTAGGGGAGAGTGTACAAGATTATTGCACCAGGTTTAATAGTGTCTAAATACCATCCCCCCTCACATGAAATCTCTGCAAGGCCTAGCACTAGTTAAATTTCCTGAAGGCTTTGATCCGGACATGACATACCAATTGAGAGAGAGAGACCCCACAACTTTAGAAGAAATTCAAAGGGAAGCTATTAGTGCAGAAGTCAACTTGATTGAAAAGAGAGCTAGGATGAGGTTGGAAAAAAGAGTCAGTTACAAAGATGAAACCATAGCCTCAACCTTCTTCCGATGCCAAGATAGAAAACCTAGTTAGAACCATGGAGAGAATGATGGAAAGGATAAAATTGAATGAAAGAGCACCTCCCAGGAAAAATCAACCAAATCCCCAAAATAGTAACAAAACTAAAAACTTCAGAAGAGACCCTCCCCAAAATAGGCCACGAGACAATGACCAACAAATTAGGCCTCCTTTCCAAGACAATTATCTTGATGAAGAGGGAAGAGAGAATGAATAACTTGAAGAAAACCATGTAAACCTAATAGGTTCAGATAATGAAGATAATTTTTTTCTCACAGATGAAGAACAAGAGTTCTTTTCCCTAGATCAAACTGAAACTAACTATGAGGGTTCTGAAGACTACATGTTGGGATTTGAAAATTCAATAATGGAAGTCCATAGGCAATATGATCTTAGGAGTAAGAGAAACCAAGAGAACTCCTGGAAGAACAATTTAGACTCTGCTGTTTGCAAAACTCCTGAAAATATTCCTAAAAGGACAACAGAAAATACCAACACCATGGCTAAGAAAACTGATCCAAATAGAGACGAAACTAGCCAACTAAGTGGTGAAAAAAGGTGCCCTAGTACCTCTACTAGTCGCCCTGAGAAAACTCTTTTGTCCAAAGCCCCAAATCTGAATCAACAAATTAAAAATGTAGAAAAATTTATGGCTGATAAAATTGATGTATATATGCCCAAAACCCAAGTACCTTTAAGTTTTGAAGGAGAGATTGCTAAAATCAAGATAACCATACCTCTCACTGAATTGGTAACTCAAGACATGTACAAGTCCCAAGTTTTGAAAGTTTTGAACATAGGGAACGATACAGACACTTTAAACTTGACTGATGTCAAACCAGAACTATTGTTTGGTCCCAAATTTGAGAGAAAATACCAAGAAGGAGTTGTCCCTCCTTTCTATGACAGCCTAAATATACATGAAAAAATATTATACAATGCCATGCTAGACTCCGGTGCCTCTCACAACCTCATGACTAAAGTTGTGATGGAGAGATTAGGCCTAGAAATTACTAAACCTTATAAATACTTGTACTCATTTTATTCGAGTAGAGTCAAGTGTTTAGGCCTAATCAAGGATCTTTGTGTCAATCTGGCATAGATACCTGCTAAGAACCTAGTCATGGACATAGTTGTCACTGACATTCCCCCCATGTATGGTATGATTTTATCCAGATCTTGGGGATCCAAGCTTCAGGGGAACCTCTAACTTGACATGTCATATGCTACCATCCCTGTTTTCAACCAAACCAGGAGGTTATACCGGGAATCCCACATGAAGTATATGGTAATTAGCCTGGACAGGCCAAACAACACCCCTATCTATTCCATTCACTCAAATCTTGATTCTTTCATCTTGTGTAATGAAGAGGACATTAATGAGGAGTTAAGTGAAGTTGAGACAGATCTAGACACCCTACAACAGTCAAACCAGTCTCGGCATGAGGAACTCAACGGTCAACACTATAACAGCCTTGAACAACCACATGATGATAAAACTGAACTTGACTTTTTGCAAACTGAAAATGAAATTTCAAAACCAAAAATCAATTTGGAATCTGAATCAGGTTGCTCAAATGAAGGACAAACCTCAAAAATATAATTTTTTCCGTTTGTCAATCGAGAAGTGATGAAATAATCTCACATAATAGAAATCTTTAGGAATATGGATCAAAAGAGTCTTATTTTTTTACCTTACATAGACACCTCATCATAAAAGAGTTTTTTCCCTTCAGAAAAATTATTGACTCTCACAAATATTGTTATGTACCCTAAAGGAGTATCTCCACGGCACTACTACATTTGGCGTAAATTCCGACACTTGGTTCCGACGCTTTTGACCAAATGTCGGAAATTTCCCCAATTTTTTTCCATCCCGCCCAAAACCGTCGCTATACCGACGTTTATAGAAAAGTGTCGCAATACCGACACTTAGAAAAGTGTCGCAATTGCGACGTTTGGAGGAAGACGTCGCACTTGCGACACTATGGCCCAACGCGTCGCTATTGCGACGACTGCAAGTGCGACACAATGTCTAAGTGTCGTAATTGCACGTTTGGAGGCCTTCGTCGCAATAGCGATGCATTTTCTGCCGTCGGTATAAAGACACTTATATGCGCGCTAAATACAAATACGAAACTTATATGCACGCTACATAAAAATGATTTTATTGTTTCGTATCCGTCGCAATAGCTACATTAACGTCTGATATCACGCGCGCATTCACCCTCCGCTCTTGCAGAACAGCATTCGCCCTCAGCTCTTGTAGAACAGAATTTTCCCTCAGCATTCGCCCTCAGCGTTCGCCCTCAGCTCTTGCAGAACAGCATTGACCCTCAGCTCTTGCAAAATGGTAATTTCTTACTGCAGGCCCTTCCTCCTATAGTAGGGTTGACTCTATTTGGGTTTTTTTGGTCAATTCCATTGGATTGTGTTAGGCTGTAGGGTTCTCTATAGATTTCAAGAATCAAGATTCAATACCCTCTATTATCTTCATCACCCAATACAAGATTTAAATTTTTCCCAAAGAAACGCTTATTAATTTGGCAGCCATTATTTCTCCCCGCTTTAAAAACCCTACATTTAAATGAAAACAAGCATTGCATTTCAACTAAAAAAATCTATTAGTGTTCAAATGTACATGTGTGCTACATTAACGTCTGATATCACGCGCGCATTCGCCCTCCGCTCTTGCAGAACAGCATTCGCCCTCAGCATTCGCCCTGAGCTCTTGCAGAACAGCATTCGCCCTGAGCTCCTGCAGAATAGCATTCACCCTCAGTTACATTGAACTGAAGATAGGGAAACAAGCAAATGCTAGCCATCATACAATGCTTTGACATAAGAGTTTTGAGTGACATACTTGGAAAAAGAACTCATCGACTGATATTTATAATCATTTGAGTTATTCAAGTTAAACACAATGTCAAGAATCAAGATTCAATACCCTCTATTATCTTCATCACCCAACACAAGATTTAATTTTTTCCCAAAGAAACGCTTATTAAATTGGAAGCCATTATTTCTCCCTGCTTTAAAAACTCTACATTTAAATGAAAACAAGCATTGCATTTCAACTACAAAAATATATTAGTGTTCAAGTGTACATGTGTGCATCACTTGTGTAGGGTATTCCTTTTCCACTTTCACATTATCCAAGAATGTATGCAGTATAGTTCATATTTTTTATGATTTAGATTATCTTGAAAAAGGAAAGGTAAATTATTTCCCATGGAAAAAGAAGGTTTTCCCTTTTTACTACTGGAAATGGTACAAAAAAGTTCCATTTCTACCCGAAACTCCTATGAAACAAGAACCAAATAAAGGCCATGTCCTCAATGGACATCATTTGGCTTTGAAAATGGCCATTGCACCGTGTTGTTTCTTATATTACATCACGATAGCTTCTTAGGTCATTTCTTGTTTCTTGAGATGAAAAACAACCAAAGAAATTGTGAAGATCCTTTCAAGAAATAAATGACCATTTCTCAATCATATCTCAACTATTTTTTATTTTATTCAGTGGTTGCTTACTTTGAGAGAAATTTGACACTTTTATAAGGAATATAACATAAAAGCACAAAATGGGAAGGAATTGATGATGTAGATGACCTTTAGTTGTTGTCAATTAAGAATTGATAATACACGATGCATGTTCTGTACTACAAACTAGATTCCTTCCTGGAGTTAGGACACAGAGTATTGAATCAAAGTTTTAGTTTCTAACTTCTTGTATTGGTTCATCAATCTTGAAATTCATACATTGCATGTCTTCATTGCTTCATGTTTGAATAATTTGCATTATATCGTACAATAGGAAATTAGGAATTATGATTATTATTACTTTATGGATCTGTTAAGTTACTTTTAAGTTTGCATGGTTTAGTGTGAAATTATTCTTGTCCCCAAACACATATAATCAAGGAATTATAACGTGATTTCAAACATTAAATATCAACAAAATCGTTTAAAGGATATTGAAAGGAAAAAGGTGATGGAAGATAGAAAGTGCCTTACTTAAATGCTCTAAGGATTTTTCAATAGTTGCTCCAAAAGCTTCACTTCAAGGCCCTTCAAGATCGTCTCCAACAATGCTATACCATCAGTTTCAACAATGTTGCTCCAAAAATGTCCTCAAGGTCTTCACAACAAGTTTACTAGAAGTTTCTCCAACAATATATTCAATAAGGTCTTCATTGTCAACTCGTCTCTTGTTTGGGTGCCTTAATGTGCAATGACATGTTTCCAGGACTGAATTCAATGCAAGGCATATTTGAAACTCTAACTTTGTCTTCGGGTGTCTTATTAGAAATTATTTCAGTTTTAATTTTGTGTTTTCAAGTTAGATATTGTTTTCAAGTTTTTACATTTATAATTTTATTGCAATGTGGCAGACTAATCAGAGCAGTGCAGGAACAACCCCGAGATGGGATGATCGCGGAAAGAGGCCAGCGGAAGAACATGTAAAGTGCCAGAATTTCTCTATCTTCAGGTATTTTAGTTATTTACATAATTGAAATAATATTAATTTTGTTCAAATATGCAGACACCTAGCCATGGTACGCCTGATGATTCCCTCTTTGACGAAGAGCTTTCTTCATCCCTATCTCCAGTGTTCTTGTTGCGAAAAAAGGCACGAGATGCAAGGTTGGAATTTCATACTTTGATAGACGCGCCTCAAACACCTGAAACAGAAGAGAAGATCAAACAACTTATGAGCCAACTAGAAAGATATCAAGTAATAATAAAAAGTCAAAAGGATATTTTTTTGTTCTGCATGAGATGAATTGTGATAGTTTGATTTTTAATTTTTACATTGACTAAACTAACAAAAAGTTCTTTTGTATGTAGCGTTTTCTGGCACTTGTTGAATCCGGTGTTGGTGGTAGTGGGACACAAGGGCAAGAGATTGCCCAACAACCCTCTTGTACACCTTCTACTCTTTTAGGTGCCAGGCAAGAAACACACCCTGCCCAAGCAGACACCCAGCCAACCGCTGAACGTGTTGGCAATGATGAGGCTGATATGGCCAACTACATTATTGTGTTTCCTGGAGCTACACGTGTCAGCTCCATAGGGACCATTAATGGCACGTTGTTGGTGAACGATGAAGGTGTCCCTATAAAGCATGTACAAATCCCAGGTAAATTTTAATATTTTAACTATTTCATGTACTTTATCTAAAACATATTTATCACGATTTTTATTTTTAAATTAATGATAATATTTTTTTTTTCTGTGTAGGAAACAATGAGTTCTACAGGTATCTGGAGAGCCATGCGTTGGTAATTTTTGGCCCAACCATACGCACAGGGTGGAATTCCCAGAGTTCAACCTGAAAAAATAACTTCTAGATTATCTAGAAACCCTTTTTGGGGTCGGCATATTTGACAGAACAGCGGTGGCTCGGGTTGCCGGAAAATATTTGAAATATACCAGGGACACCTATAGGACGCAATTGCAATTTAACCCTAGATATGAGCGTCCTCTCACAGTTCCAGAGAGTGAGTGGATAGCACTCATCCATGACGGAAAAGAGAAAAGGGCAAAGAAAGAAGGAAAAATGCCAACTGGACCCGCAAGGTAAATTACAACTTTAATTCAATAGCTTTAATTTTCTCTATGTCTAAAATAAAAGTGTGCTACGTCATATCCGACTTTAATCTTTTGATGCTAGGTTGCCTAGCACCTCAAAGGCAACCAAAGCTAGGATTGAAAAAAGGGCCATCACAAGCTAGGCCAGGGCGGCTACTTGAAATTGGCCGCAAGAATTGTAATTAAGTAGCTAAACATCTTATAATTAATTGTATCGCCTTCCAACGTTTTTGTAATCCTATCAAATATGATTAAAAATACACAGACATATGTAATTTAGGGTGATGACTTCAGAACAGAAACAACAGAGGAAGATAAATATATCTCTTTCCATTTCGGCTATCAAGCCGTAGTTGAACGTCGCATAAGCTTGGGGCAGGTCCCAAGATCCAGAATGCCTGATAAGGTAAAACATTAACCTTTCAATATGTTTGTTTTCATCCATAAATTTAATGTCTAACAAATTTGTTTAAATCAGGGGAGAAACACTACCGACGATGCAAATAACCCAGTTTTAGAGCCAAATGTAGATGATCCTCACGTGCAACCTGATCATTGTAGTAGGGACCAGGCCGACAATGCTACTATCAGTGAGGGCCGTGACGGTAATTAATTTCCACTTATAATTTTTTCTAATTATACCTTGATGGTTGTCCTTATAACGTTTTTTGTTTAAATGACATAGAATGTTTCCCTTGAGGATCTTACCACCAGAGAGGAAGATAGGGCAACAAACCTAACAGTGACAACTGGTGCACCAGGTAAATAATCTCATTGCAATTTTTTTTATTAATATTACCGAACTAGTTCAATGATATTTAAAAACTGACAATTAAAATTTAATATTATTTGTTTTTGTAGGCAATGCCCCGTCACTGGATGAGACCAGACATCGTGACTACGCAACTAGGTCAGCGCCGACAACTGGTGCACCAGGTAAATAATCTCATTGTAATTTTTTTTATTAATATTACCGAACTAGTTCAATGATATTTAAAAACTGACAATTAAAATTTAATATTATCTGTTTTTGTAGGCGATGCCCCGTCACTGGATGAGACCAGACATCGTGACTACGCAACTAGGTCACCGCCGACAACTGGTGCACCAGGTAAATAATCTCATTGCAATTTTTTTTATTAATATTACCGAACTAGTTCAATGATATTTAAAAACTGACAATTAAAATTTAATATTATCTGTTTTTGTAGGCAATGCCCCGTCACTGGATGAGACCAGACATCGTGACTACGCAACTAGGTCAACAGTGCGGATCGAAAGGCACGAAATAGGAGCAAAGCATGATGATATTGATGATGTAATTAGGAGCTTTAAAAATAGGAAGAAGAAAAAGAAAATTCGATAATGTAAAATATTGTATTATTATAAGACAAACGTTACCAATGACCATACTTGGAACGTTTTTTGCGTTATATAAAAAACTCATTTATCATACTAATTTTATGTCAAGCATTAATTGCAATGTTTCCTTGCGTACTTTTTGTTGAATTGTTTTTTTTATTAGTTATTGAATTTTTTTTTTATGCTCATGAAAGTAAAAAATGAAATATAGATTGGGTATTGGGGAATTGAGAGTGATGTGAGGGGGGGGGGAGGGGCCATAAGAGCTTCCACCTTCACGTGGTTGGCCCTGTTTAGTAGAGAATAATTTATTGGAGCGATTTAATCTTGGAGCAAACCTCCCTCGATCCAGTGTAGCAACAAAAAAGTCACTATTGACTTAGTTGCTACTCTTTCAGATCGTGGGAGACTTGTTCCAAGTTCATGCAACTCCAATAAATTGTTCTTGAAACGAAGAGGAGCTTATTCAGGTATGTTTTGACATTTTCAACATATGTTCTAACATTATCATAAGAATGCATCTTAGAGTAAAAAATACTACATCAATTACTTGTGTTTATTGTATAGATAATGATGGATTTTGATTGACTTGGCAGTGCAGGTACAAATCCTCTTGCATCATGAGCAATACAACTTGTCAACCAGGGTCATGTCCAGGATATTTTTTCTTGTGCGCTTGACCAAGTTCGTAATGTCACATTTTGTAAGTTCCTTTACAGTTCATAATTCAATATTAAGCTTTTTCATGATTATTATCTAGGTTTTTTGTATGTGTTTTTTCATCTATTTGATTGTAAGAAACTCTGCATGTTTCCTGTTGTTCACTATGATTTCATCCATTACCACTCCCAGGATGAATCCGAATTTATTGTTACATAGGTTACTTTATTGTTACTATGATTTCTCCATTTACGATTTCATAGGTTACATCATGTAAAGTTGTCAATCTCAGGTTGGTGATGAGCTTTAGTTCTCCAGATTTGGGTATTTTCTGATATTTTCTCCCTCATGTCATTCCTGCATCACCTCGTTGTTTGAGCATGCCAATTGTCTACCACTTGTACCAATTGGCACATGTCAATCCCTGAGTGGTGCCACATTTCACCTATTTTCAGTGAGAGTTTAGGGTTTCTCTAACATAGATTCAGAAATCCGATTCAGTGCCTACTTGAATATTGTCACATAATACTCATGGTTTGGATTGATGAGCATGTTCTGAATGGTTGGTTGATTCATAAGAACCACTCATATAGTCATCTTGAGATATTTCAGAAGTTTTCTCGGGTTTCCTTTTTCACCGTTTCTAGTGGGTGGGATGGTGTGGGGTGATCCATCAATACTGGTGCTCTTGTAGTAGGGAATTTGTTTTTGGGGATATAAAGGAGCATTTGATGTAGATATCCCATTATATGCATTCATAGATGGGCACGAGAGGTCAAGAATTTAAATTAAAAATATGCAACCTCTAGAATGGCAACCTGAAGGCTACGAGAGACACTGGTTAAAGATTGTTTTGTGGTGGCCTTAATATAGTCGTGATTTCTTTCTATTATCTTAATGCAAATATATAGTCCGGTCTCATTAAAATGAGGATTGTGGTTGTATTTCTCTTTGGTTGTTTCTCTCTTAATGCTCCAGAAGTTGCCAAAAGTTGCTATAGTTGTTTAGTTTTCCTGTTACAACTTAAAAGTGGTTTTTAGCAATGGGAGTCATGTTTTTTAAGGTTCATACTAATATGAAGATCTTGTAATTCTATATTCATGATAAGAGAAGATGGCCTCTGCTTTGGGCAGTATGACAACAATTGCCACATCTACCTCATTGGGTAACAATGGAAAGGGGAAGAAGTTGGGTGCAATGTTTGATAATTATGGCAGACAATTGTCTTCTCTTTCAGTTTTTTCACCCATTTCCTTTAATCGCGCAAGCAGAAGAGGGACTCCGAGATTACGCGACAGAGAGAAGGTAGTTAATACAAGAGCTATGGAAAAGGAGTTGTACTTCAACAAGGATGGCTCAGTGACAAAAAAATTGCAGGTCAGAGAAAAAATTATGTTTAAAGGAAGGTCACCCGCACGTGAAACTTCACTGCGGTGGATCTTTCCTTGTCCACTTATATTCGATTTTAATGTGTTATTTTAATTTTTCATGGAGGGTTGTTATTTTAGATGTGTGCTCTGGTTTTCTTTTTAACGTTGTATTAGTTCCCCCTCTTAAATGTCTTAGATTTGGTAGGCATAATTTTAAAACTCAAAGGTGAAAGGAAACATATTTGTTACCCAGTGGTCTAAAAGGAAAGGGTTATGGCTGAGTCAAATTTTATTGTTATTGATAGTGTAATGAAATGTATCTCAATGCTATGGTTTTGGCCTTTTTATTGGTTGAATTAGAGGACCCATTTGAAAATATTGGGGCCAAGTAGGCTGGTTTTCCTTTTTGCTGATGGTTTGGTGTATCTAATTGAATTAGTTGCCTAAGGTATTTTTGGTTGCAAACTCCTTTTCATTTTTCATACAATATTGGCCTTGTGGAATACATTTGATTGTGTGGTCTTTTTAGATCTACAACATTTGTAGTTGTTTAGTCTTATGGCCGAGGTGCACTTTTATTATGGAAATAGTTGATGCAATATTGTCATTTAATCCTTACTGCATGGTAGCATGTTGAGAAGTTTCTTGTGAAACATTTGGTATTCAAAATGACACTTGATCCTATACAGCATCATGCACTTGACTTCAAAATTCATATTCAAAGTGTGCCAGACAATTCTTGCGAAATTTCAAATATTTATGTTGTTTTAAACCATTATCTTTTTCATGTATTGGATGCTGAAAATGTGAAAAATACTTTGGTATGAAACCAACTGGTGAATAATTTCCAGCAAAACAACTACTTCCAAGACATGATTTAGAAGTAGAACATATGTACTTATGAAGCATAGAAAGATATCCTTGATGCATTGTCAATGTTTGGCTAGGGTTATTTTTGGAGAAAATAACTCCTTATTCCTAGAATAGTGATCTCCAATACAAGTAAATGCCAGAGAAGAGAGATCATCGTGTGACGCAACAAAACTGAAATTGGACCCCTAAGGAGAGCTGGTGTGTCTAAAATCGCTCTGTCAGCATTTTCCCCTGGTTTACCCCGTTCTTTTCCTCCAGCCTGGGTCTTCATTGACTTCTTCTTTCTTCGGGTTTATTTATCAAATTCATAGAATTTGATAAATAAATACCATCCACAATGGTTGGACTTTAATTTATATTCCCGACTTTATATTATCTCCAAGCCTTATAACCAATGTTTAACTTTCAACACTTTGTATTTATACTCCACGTTTCTTTTTAAATAAATAACTTTTAATGAACTTTCGGCTCTATATTTCACCACCCAGCCTTACAACAATCACGCTCCAGACTTATGCTAATTATCCGACAATCGTTTAATTAAACAATTTCATTATACTCCGGCCCCACCTATATATATCAATAACCAATCAAACACTCGTATCGTACTTGGCTATCCTCCGCACACCTTAGTTAACCTCCGGGCAAGTTCAACGTGCGACCACCGTCCGATGGCCCTTCTCCAAATCAACGACTCTTGGCAATTTCGCTCGGCTTTCAACGTCGGGCTTTAACGTGCGATGGCGTGGGTTAAACGGTTGTTTTCCGGGGTCACTTCGCCACGTGTCGCATTCCCTATGGAATCGCTCGCGAATAGGAAATACCACCTACTCCGCAAAAGCGGTGTGATATGGGCAACCCGCTTTTGTGATTCCGCTCGTGGTTTTGGTACAGGGCTTGACCACGGGTGCAAGTCTGGTTCCGCTATCCTTTTGTTTGTTAACTCATGTCCAATCCTCGGGTCAGGTTCCAAAAGCACAACAATCTTGTCTCTTTATTAAGCGGGATTTTTATATTTGAACAGTGTTCACGACCCCGGTTCTCTACACAGACCTCGCCTTTGGGTGGGGTGAGTTCAAAGGGTTATCCAACAATTTACGAGAATTCAAAGACAGAAGAATGGAATTATTAGTACCCAATCGCCTCACAGTTAAACAATTCTTCACAATTAGCAGTTCGAGATAATTCAATGGCAACTATGCTTGGAAATCATTTAACTGGAAACAATTGTTCACACACAGAGGTTTATTGCAGAAATCCCCTCTCTACTCTCCTATTCCCTCTCTACTTTTATTCATCCGAGGAATTACAATTTATATACATAACATATGGCTCTTCGGTTCCTCTGAGAGGACCGTTCTAGAAATCAAAAGGTCTAATTATAATAATTCAACTAACTGAAACTTTTCGACTCCTACAACTCTAACTAGTCTAAGTAATACAGTCAGCTGAGGTATTGACACCTAGCTGTTACAACTCAAATGTTTTCGAACCCTCCTAGCCACAACATGTGGACAAAACCTCCTACATTGCTGGCTAGTGCCTAATGCCCCTGCATCATCGTGTGAGATAAACCCATTAACAAAAGTGAACAGGGAATGATTATTAATTATGGCATACTAAGTTGTCAGTGATTTTGACTATTTTTCTTTAACATGTAAAAATGTTAAATTCCAAACTTACATCATCATGGTATTTTAGTAGATGTGTGATAGGTAGTATGATAGTATCATATTACCATTCTTCTTTGAGGAACCCACTTCATCCATTAAGATTTCTTTTCTAAAGAGTAACATTGTAGATAACCTTAAAAACATTTGTTAACTATTTTTGTTTGACCATTTGATTGCGTTTGATATGTAGAACTCATGGCAGCTAGTGTTTCTCCACTCATATTAAATAATTATTTCCAAAAGTTTCTTGTTACTATTACTTTAGGAAAACCATGAAGACGATGAATTTCTTTCACGGACACTTCTGCCACTTGGCTTGTTGTTTATGTACTTTGAGCTCTACAAAAAAATCTACAAAATTTGTCTATATAAATGACCACAAAAATGTAATACTTACCTTTATATTTCAGTAACCTTGTAATAAAGTCTATTGATATATCTTCTAGTCTTTGAATATGTATGTGGAATGGTTGAAGTAACCCTAGATATTTTACTATCTCTCTTTTATTTATTATGCAAACCTGAACTTATCTTACAAAATTTTGAATATCTTTCATCATTCCTTCCAAAAATATATTTTTTGATCCTTTGAGATGTTTTAAGGAACCCTGCGTCCTACCATCAGAGAGACATGGGACTCCCTTAATATTTGTTTATTCAAATATGCTTGCGTGAATAAAAATATTCTACATTTGCACCAAATTATATCTCTCTTTCACTCCCAATGCTCCATAGAGTTCAACCCATCCTTTATAAATTTTAGTTTTTGTTTAGTACTATTGTCATTTTTCCATTATGGCAAGCTTCTTCTAGCCACCTAGGAATAGAAAATGTAATTGGATATAAATTTGAGGCCTCTTCTATTTTAGAAAGAGCATCATGTACTAAATTTTCCTTACCCTTTTGGCAGATTATCTCAAAATTAAAACTTTTCATTTTTTCTCCTCATTTTTGTTAATATTCCAATGAAATCCATAGCTTCAAAAAATACTTTATGCTATCATGGTATATCTTGACTTTAAAGTACCTCCCAATGATATACTATCCCCATTTTTTATTGCATGTAATATTGCTTCCATTTATTTTTCATACATAGATTTCACCAAATATTTTCGTTGAATTCCTTGCTTTTAAAAGCCAATGATATCCCTTATTGTGTTAATGTTACGTAAATTCCTTGTCCTAGTGCCTCACACTCTACTATGAATGTTTTACCAAAAGTAGGTGCAACCGATGTTGGTGTAGAAGACATGGAATCCATTAAAAGAGAGAATGCCAAAGTAGCCTCATCATTCCATATAAATGATATTTTCTTGAAGAGATATGTGAGTGGACTTGAAATGCATGCATAATTCTTAACAAATGATCAATAATATCATGTAAGTCTAAAAAATCTTCTAAGAACCTTGATTTTCTTAGGAATAGGTCATTTTCTAATAGCTTGCATCTTTTGAGGCTCCAACTTCACTCTTTCCTTTAAAACAATATGAACCAAATACTCGAATTCTTATTTCCCAAAAGCACATTTGGATATTTTCACATAAAAATGATTGTTCTCAATAATTTATATAACTTTTCCACATGTTTACTAGTGTGGTATTCCCATGATTTATTATACATATGTGTATTATCAAAGAAAACCAAAACAAATTTTATAAGATGGGATCAAACAAAATTTTTCTTAAGTCGAGCCCGCCGGACTTCAAACGGCGATAAACCATAATTCAAACCAAATTCGCGTTCCAAAATAGCCTGCTGACTTCGGCCAATTTTGTGACGCGAAAACCAAATGAATTCCGCCCTAATCTTTTTCGGGTCCGAAGTTGGCTGGCGTACGGAGGGAGAGTTGTGACGTGAATTTCTTATCAAATTCTCCCTAATTTTTTTCGGGTCCGGATTTCCACTGTGCGAGCGGCCCAACCAAATATCTGCTCCTATCCCTCTATGAAGAAACCATCGTACATGTTGACGTCATCAATCAAAACCTGCCACCCTTTTGACTTTGTAAATAAAACAAATTGTGTCTGCGTCATTTTCATTGTTCCGTGCACTAGCCAGTCTTCCATGCAACAAAATTCAAAAACCAACTGTTAACGCTTGCTGACCGTTACCTTGCTGAAGAGAATTGAAGCAGAGTTTTTCAGGGTTCTTCTGTCATAACCAGCGCCTGTTTAAACACGTTTCATTTCCCGTAAACAGGTATTTCTTCCAATTCCCCGCTAAACTCTATAAAAAATCCTGGTTTTAGTTTTAATTCTTCGCTAAGGTCTAAAAAGAAGTTCAGTTTGGTCTTTTTCGTTCCCAGAACTGCAATTATATTCCCAAAACTAGTAATTGTGCCCCTTTTCCATAAAAACCCCGAAATTCCATCTCTGAATCCACAAGAACCAGAAATGGAAGTTCCTGTAGCTCTGAATGTCGTGCCCATCAATGCCCCTCACAAGGACTTGGATTATTTGCTTTTAGCCGATATGGATTTTCAAATTAAGGACTTGCGTCTTAGTGAGAATCCTCTTCGAATATTTTTCCACTGCAGAGACAATTATTTGAATGGTTCTGACATATTTGGACTTTGGGAATCAAATCTTCCTATATACCTTCTCCCCTCAGTCCATATTTTTCCTGAGTTAATCCATTATTGCTACGCAAATTATGATCCCAACCAACGAGCAGTTTTATCCCCAAGTCAAAGTGTCCTTTTCCCAATAACTTCTCAGTCCATAAATGAAATGCTACAATTCCAACCTGGTCAAGCTCTCACTCCCCTGTCCATGGTTGAATTACTTGAGAAATCTACCAAGTTATCCCATGAAGAGTTAAACCGCCTATGCAAAACCTTCATGTTACCAGAGCATCAGCCTAAAAACCCTCCCCCTTATGGTTATACTTTCTTTACTGATGAGGGTAGACTTATTTTAAACATGATATCTTCCATAATGGGCTTCAATACTAGTGAGTATGTTGATCACTTAACCCTAGTATTGTTATCCATTTTTAACCCTGGACAGCCTCCTGCTGTCAAGTATGATTTTGCATCTTATATTGCTGACAAAATCCATGATCAGTTCATGAGATTTGAGAATGAGAGAGTATTTAAGTATTCTTCTGTCATATATCATCTCATGATTTACTTTCAGTCAGAAAATTTACATTTTTATGTTAAGAAACTTGATGCCAAAGGGAATCCTAGGTCAGTCATCTTTTGGTCTGCCATTACTCACAATTCCTCTGATTCTCCTTATTCCTATAATGAGTTTTTCGACCTTTTTTTTCATCCTGCAACTACCTTGTTGACAGGAGTCTCTCCTCCTAGAATTAAAAATGAAATCAAGAAAATCCTTCAGCTCTCAAAGCATTACAAGATAGGTGACTGGTACCTATATCAAAACTACACAGAGATCAGGATATATGGATGTGAATTATGCCCATTCAAATTGCCCAAGTATGTCCCAATGAGACTCTTTGCATTAGAATATTTTAGGCAGATGAATAATTCAGATATAATTCATTTTTGCAATGCAAAGAAAAAAGCTCAACTCAGGATCAAGAGCCAATTAGGTCCCTTCATTTGTAACTCTAGGGAAGCTGGAAAGGAAGCCGAAAGGATTTTAGAAGACTATCTCAGACTACAAAAGAGTTTCTACTGGGCGCCTTATGATCCAAACAACTTTATCTGTGATAGAAGAATGAAAAATAAACAGTCACCATACATCCATCAAAGAATCCCAGAAATAGAACAATATGCTAATATGGATTAATGGACAAAAGGGACATTGGTTGAAAATGATAGTGAGCAGGTCAATGTTGAAAATGTAATGAAAGATCTTGAAAATATACTTGACCTAGAATCTTTTGGACAGGTGCAGGGATCTTCTTCAGCCAGGACTTTACAACAAAATTTGCAGGAGATTAGTACAGTAGCAGTAGAATCTAAAGGAAAAGAAAAGGAGCCTGATATACAAATAATTGAAAAATTCATAATGACAGCGCAACCAGAGACTTATAAAGAACAAGGTTAAGGACAAATTCCTCCTACTCAGATCAGTGAGCCAGAAATTTCTATTTTACAAACTCCTCTGAATATAGAAAAGGGCAAAAAGAGAGAGGCTGAAACAACTACTCCTATTGGTGGCTCTTCTAAACAGCAACATGTTAAAAGGCAAAAATTAACTCCCCTTCCAGAAGATGAATCATTTCAGAAAATCCCTGATAGCCAGGGAAGAGAAGACAGTCAGCAAACAGATACAGGTAGTGGGACATCCACTAATTTTCAAAAACAGGGAATATAGAGGCAACAAAGTGCAGAAATATCTTCTTTCAAACCTCCAGTAAAAACTGCCTGGGACATCAAAAGAACATTCATCAATATAAAGGCCAGGAACGATCCACTTAGACTTTAAGTGTACAACCAATTTTTGAAGATGTCTCCGAAAAATCAAGAAAGATTAATGTCAGCTTATGACATCCAACAGGGTAAGATGTTAATGAGCCATTTGAAGCCCAAGGTGCAGCAGCCTCAGACAACTGCAGATTACGTTAGGACTAATTTTGAAGTCTTATCAAAGGATATCCATCCTTTAGATCAAATTGAGCTACACAAGCAAATAGGTGAGATGATTTATTCTACTCTGGCGGATAAATCAATGATGACCCATAAGTTGCAGGATTCTTTGGATAATACTAATACACAGTTGCATCTTGAAAAAGCCTCCTCCCAGGCTAAGGATAATAGAATCAAAACTTTAGAGGAAATAATCATTGGTCTGGGTCATAATCCTAAAGATGTGAAAGGTATTGAAGCTTTGATCAAGAGAAAAGATGATGATATTGCAGCTCTGAGAAAACAATTAAAGTTACCGGCCTCAAGACATCCACAAACTACAGAAATCATCAAACAAAATTCTGAGGAAGAACTAATGGATTTGCTTTTAAAATTGAATGAGCAACTTACTGCAACTGAAAAAGAGCTTGAGAATGCATTAAAAGATAAGCAGGAAAATATTCTAGTATTTACAGCAGGAGTAGTGACAGGTACATCAACAACAGGTCAGCCAGCAGAATTGTCACAGAGCAACACTGCAAATTTGAACACTGATGAATTAACAAAGTCAATGGAAGATATGAACATTCAGGCCATAGAGCTTCACAAAACAAAGGAAAAATTGGCCACTCTAGAACATAAATATGATCTTTCAAAAATGAGTGTTGTTGATAAAACAAGAGAAGTGAACAAATTAGAAAAAACAGTCAAAGCATTGGAAAAGGATCTCACATTGGAGAAACCTTTAAAAGAAATAAATGAAATTCTTTGGGATAATATCATTAAATCAATAAAGGATGTTTGGTCCTCAATTCAGATAATGGATGAACAGAATAACTTAGTTAAATTGGCTCTGGATGAGATTGAGAGATCAAGCCAAGAGTTGGGAAATATGCTAGAAGAGGCCAATAGACTTATACATTTTTTGAATACTCTGACTAAGAATCAACTTGCAGAAATTGGTATTCAGGACAGGACCGGAACAATTCTGGAAATAAAGAAAGTTTTTACTAAAAGAACTCTGGTACAGAATTTAGAACGAAGGTGTTCAGATATGCAAGAAGAAATCATTGCCTTCAGAGAAAGATTGAATATTTTGTTAAATAGAGGATTGCCCAGTCCTATAGTTGCAGAAGATAAGCTAATGGACCTTGATAGTTATGTTGAAAAATTGGACAAATATGCTGATAATCAAGCTAGTTCTTCAACCAATTCATCAATAGCAGCATTGCCTACAGGGAAAAACCTTCATGACAGATTGGAGAATTTATTTTATCTTGAGCATGAAGTAAATCATTTTTTCCCAAATCAGCCTAATTTCTTCAGATATACTGAGGCTGATGAAACACTAAGAAAGTTGCAAAGGACCAGAGTGCCAGAAGTTCAATGGTGGGAAGAAATGATAGAACTTTTGTAAAAAATTATCCTTACATAAATTTTTGACTATTTACCACAGTATATCATGATAAAAAGGATAAAAGGATGAACAAAGGTCAAAGAGTATCAGAGCAGTTAAAGAGTATCGCTAAATAGGTCAAAGAGTAGCAAATAAAGAGTATTAGATCGTCGATAATCTTCAATGTGGAGCAAGCATCGGGTTTAACATCAAGTCCATGTGACAAGTATTTTTCTATCACCTGTTCGTGACTTCCATTTTTATTGATATTTGGGTTCCAATCTTCGGATGTGAAAATGTAATGACTTCATGGATTGTTTTACTTCATATAATATATTCAAAACAACGTTTTTTCTCTTGTGAAAAAAAAATGATTAATGTTTATCACTCTGCCTTCAAAACTAGCCATGCTGGTCTATGTTGCTGGTTTATTGATATGGTCTCATGGTATTTTTATATTTGAGACATATCACACTCCTTACATGATTAGCGTTTTTCTCTGTTCAAGGATTTTGGGTACTTTAATTTGTATTTAGAACAATGGACGTCGGTACTTTATCTGTTGCTTTACTATTCTACATACTGTTATTTCACTTTCTTATAGATGCCTCGGGCATATTTGGATGCTTTCTCAGATTGTCGATAATCTCCATGTGGACCGTTACTGGGTTTTATATCATGTCCCTGTATGTGACATGGGGTATTTTTCTATCATTGTCCGGGGTGGGACTTCCACTTTTCTGGATGGATATTTGGGTTCAAATCTTCAGATGTGAAAATGTAATGACTTCATGGACTGTTTTACTTCATATAATATATTCAAAACAACGTTTTTCCTCTTTTAAAGTTTCATTTTTTTTTTTTAAATTGAACCTTCTGTCGCAATTCCGACATCTTGTAAGCGTCGGAATTACGACATATTAGAAACGTCGGAAGCGCGACGTTCAAAACGTCGGACCACATTTCGTCGTAATTGTGACAGTTTACAGATGTCGGAAGAGCGACGTTCAAAACGTCGGACCACATTTCGTCGTAATTGTGACAGTTTACAGACGTCGGAAGAGCGACGTTCAAAACGTCGGACCACATTTCGTCATAATTGTGACAGTTTACATACGTCGGAAGAGCGACGTTCTAAACATCGGATCACATTTTGTCGGAAGTGCGACAGTTTATAAAGGTCGGAAGTGCAACGTATTGGGAAACGTCGGAAGAGTGACGCTTGTTTGGAAGCGACGGAAAAAGTGTCGATAGTGCGACACTTTTTAGTTGCGTCGGAACTACGATGATATGGTAAACCAAGTTTTGCCTGCTCTCTAACTGTCGCTCTTGCGACGACAATGTGTCGGAATAGCGACGATTTGGCCGTCAGAATTTCCGCCAAACGTTCTAGTGCCATTGCGACGTTTGGAGGCAGCCATCCCAGTAGCGACACTTTTTCTGCCGTCGGTATAACACCACCGTCGGTATAACGACACTTATATGCACGCTACATAAAAATACGAAACTTATATGAGCGCTACATAAAAATACGAAACTTATATGCGCGCTACATAAAAATACAAAACTTATATGCGCGCTACATAAAAATGATTTTATTGTTTCGTATCCGTTGCAATAGCTAAATTAACGTCTGATATCACGCGCGCATTTTCCCTCTGCCCTTGCAGAACAACATTCGCCCTCAGCTCTTACAGAACAGCATTTTTCCTCAACATTCACCCTCAGCGTTCGCCCTCAGCTCTTGCAGAACAACATTCACCCTCAGCTCTTGCAAAATGGTAAGTTCTTACTGCAGGCCCTTCCTCCTATAGTAGGGTTGACTCTATTTGGGTTTTTTTGGTCAATCCCATTGGATTGTGTTAGGCTGTAGGGTTCTCTCTAGATGTCAAGAATCAAGATTCAATACCCTCTATTATCTTCATCACCCAATACAAGATTTAAATTTTTCCCAAAGAAACGCTTATTAATTTGGCAGCCATTATTTCTCCCTACTTTAAAAACTCTACATTTAAATGAAAACAAGCATTGCATTTCAACTACAAAAATCTATTAGTGTTCAAATGTACATGTGTACTACATTAACATTTGATATCACGCGCGCATTCACCCTCCGCTCTTGCAGAACAACATTTGCCCTCAGCTCTTGCAGAACAGCATTCGCCCTCAGCATTCGCCTTGAGCTCTTGCAGAACAGCATTCGCCCTACATTCGCCCTTAGCTCTTGCAAAATGGTAAGTTCTTACTGCAGGCTCTTCCTCCTATAGTAGGTTTGACTCTATTTGGGTTTTTTTGGTCAATTCCATTGGATTGTGTTAGGCTGTAGGGTTCTCTCTAGATGTCAAGAATCAAGATTAAATACCTTCTATTATCTTCATCACCCAATACAAGATTTAAATTTTTCCCAAAGAAACTCTTATTAATTTGGCAGCCATTATTTCTCCCTGCTTTAAAAACCCTACATTTAAATGAAAACAAGCATTGCATTTCAACTACAAAAATCTATTAGTGTTCAAATGTACATGTGTGCATCACTTGTGTAGGGTATTCCTTTTCCACTTTCACATTATCCAGGAATGTGTGCAGTATATTTCATATTTTTTGTGATTTAGATTACCTTGAAAAAGGAAAGGTAAATTATTTCCTATGGAAAAAGAAGCTTTTCCCTTTTTATAGGTTGTTTGGACTTACGTGGAAAAATTGATGGTATGCCTTTCATATTATGTAGTTTAAATTTGAATTAACAGATTATTCTACATGAAAATATAATTACCTATGTGATGTCCTTCATCACTAATTAAAATTATAGGGTTTCAATTTCCTAGACTCTAACTCATCTGATGCTAAATTCTAGGTTCTCATTGGTGGATCACTCTTCCATTGATTTCCTTTCCCTCTAGATCTTATCATACTTTAAAAGTCATCAATGATACATATATTATTTTAGGTATCCCAAAAGGCTTTATAGTAGAACATATTGTGAAGTTTTTTTGACACTTGAGGATTCTTTTTAGAACTGCAACGCATTCTATGCTATCGAGTTATATACCAAGCAACTTGTCCTTAATAACCACACTATGAGGTAGGTTCAACCAGTTTGAACTTGTTGGGACATAGCATATGAAGTTGTGTGATGAGTCCATATCACAAGTCTATTATGGTGACAAAAGTGAAGACATGTAATGATAGTTATTATGTTAACATTACTAGAAACATTTTTGAAATTATCCATGCTATCAAGATGTCAAAATTCCAGGCATTAGGTGTCAATACTCGTAGCTAATAGATAATAATAATAATATAAAAAAATCACAACTTTATTCTTGAAATATGATTGTTACACATTGGTAACCTAGTTCATGAGTTACTATCACCCAAAGACCGCAAAACAAACTTAAAATATAAATTAAACCAACATGAGAATCCAACTAAGGGTTTTTCGACAAAATCATGCCATAACCTGGCATTTTGAAACCCAAATTTGAATCCATCATAAGTAATACAATGCAAAATCAGATGGATTTTCAATGCATGTTTGCATGCTACACTTATTCTCTATCTAGATATCATTTTTTAAATGGAACCATTAGTCAAGCCCACAGTCCTTTTTATGTGAAAAATTTTAGCTCTATTTGAGCTCTTTTTTTCTCCACCACCTCCATAAACATATGCAAACATATATCATGATCTTGGAATTCCATTACATATGTATGTGCCAATGTTCCATAATCATGCCCCATCATCAATTTAAGAAATTTCCATTGAATATCAAATTATGGAGGGGGGAACTTTTTGCTGCAACATTTGGCTCAAAATTAGGGACCATCTCCGTATGAGGTGAATGAGAACTATAGATATTTGAAGAAGTAGATTAGTGCCTTTTCCTCTGGCCATGGAGTCATATACAGTCATCCATCACAAAATTTGTCTTTGTTCATTCTCACCTTGAAAGTTGCAAAAATTCATGCCCTAATTGAAACGACACTAAATTTGAAAGATATAATAAAAATGCAAGCTAGAAGTGCCCTATTAATACAAAGGGAAAACCTTCCTACATACCCTAACTGAGATAAATTTTGATTGAATAGGAAACATGATATTTCCTATGGAGTTGATCCAACAACTTGTTAAATGTATGGGACTAAATCATGCATTTGATTTCCAGGAAACATGCGCATGAAGAGAAAAAGTGCAGAATTAATGGAAAATCCATACATGCCACTTATAAAAACTACACCGAAAGGTCAAAAAATACTTAAGGCTTTAACTTAATTTGAATCCAAAAATGACAAAACAGGATTAGTGAAAACACGAGAGTGGTGTGGGTGAACAACATAAATAAAAAGTGAATATACCTTTCCCCAAGATGCCTTTGTCACCGTTGTATGAAAACATGTTTTCCTTTCCCTTTATACATGCAAGTGAATGCATTATAGGTATGGTGTTTTCCTAGAATAGGAGAAGTCTACTTAAATATATCATTCGTGGAGTGAATGTTTCCTTGACCCAGAACCTCATAGAAACTTATCACTGAATTTGATGTTGGGATGGGATTGTAAAGATAACAACCTCTTCATTCCTACAAACTAGATTCCTTCCTGGAGTTAGGACACAGAGTATTGAATCAAAGTTGTAGTTTCTAACTTCTTGTATTGGTTCATCAATCTTTAAATTCAGACATTGCATGTCTTCATTGCTTCATGTTTGAATAATTTGCATCATATCGTACAATAGGAAATTAGGAATTATGATTATTATTAATTTATGGATCTGTTAAGTTACTTTTAAGTTTGCATGGTTTAGTGTGAAATTATTCTAGTGTGCCCCTAGGCCCAGGTGAAGGAATGCCAAGGACTAAGAACCCTAGTTTTTAAATGGTATTGTTTCTTATACCCAAAAACCCCTCAACATCACTTCTTATTAGTTCTTAACAATAGTGTTGTAAATAATTTGAGAATTGATATAGCAAAATCTCGCACTTCTCAAGATAAAGTCCTAAAGCTAAAGTGTGATACCATGTGTAATTCAATAGCCCCATTGTCACCTCACCAACCTCTTTTCACTTCGGGCTAGCTCTCCTCCAACTCAAGGGGCGTTCTCCCTAGTAGATGTTAGGGATCTAATGGCCCAACCAAACCAAGTCAAGAGCCCCCTAACTCTCTATGTTTACTACTATCAATCAAAATATTGAACAATAGGGTCAGACATGCATCCCGAAGATAAAATTGCCAGGGTATTTTTGGGTAATTTCAAAGGGAAAGTCCCCAAACACATATAATCAAGGAATTATAATGTGATTTCAAACATTAAATATCAACAAAATCTTTTAAAGGATATTGAAAGGAAAAAGGTGATGGAAGATAGAAAGTGCCTTACTTAAATGCTCTAAGGATTTTTCAATAGTTGCTCCAAAAGCTTCACTTCAAGGCCCTTCAAGATCGTCTCCAACAATGCTATACCATCACCTTCAACAATGTTGCTCCAAAAATGTCCTCAAGGTCTTCACAACAAGTTTACTAGAAGTTTCTCCAACAATATATTCAATAAGGTCTTCATTGTCAACTCGTCTCTTGCTTGGGTGCCTTAATGTGCAATGACATGTTTCCAGGACTGAATTCAATGCAAGGCATATTTGAAACTCTAACTCTGTCTTCCGGTGTCTTATTAGAAATTATTTCACTTTTCATTTTGTGTTTTCAAGTTAGATATTGTTTTCAAGTTTTTACATTTATAATTTTATTGCAATGTGGCAGACTGATCAGAGCAGTGCAGGAACAACCCCGAGACGGGATGATCGCGGAAAGAGGCCAGCGGAAGAACATGTAAAGTGCCCGCATTGCTCTATCTTCAGGTATTTTAGTTATTTACATAATTGAAATAATATTAATTTTGTTCAAATATGCAGACACCTAGCCATGGTACGCTTGATGATTCCCTCTTTGAGGAAGAGCTTTCTTCATCCCTATCTCCAGTGTTCTTGTTGCAAAAAAGGCACGAGATGCAAGGTCGGAATTTAATACTTTGATAGACGCGCCTCAAACACCTGAAACAGAAGAGAGGATAAAACATCTTATGAGCCAGCTAGAAATATATCAGGTAATAATAAAAAGTCAAAAGGATATTTTTTTTGTTCTGCATGAGATGAATTGTGATAGTTTGATTTTTAATTTTTACATTGACTAAACTAACAAAAATTTCTTTTGTATGTAGCATTTTCTGGCATTTGCTGAACCCGATGTTGGTGGTAGTGGGACACAAGGGCAAGAGATTGCCCAAAAACCCTCTCGTACACCTTCTACTCCTTTAGGTGCCAGCCAAGAAACACACCCTGCCCAAGCAGACACCCAGCCAACCGCTGAACGTGTTGGCAATGATGAGGTTGATATGGCCAACTACATTATTGCGTTTCCTGGAGCTACACATGTCAGCTCCACAGGGACCATTAATGGCACGTTTTTGGTGAACGATGAAGGTGTCCCTATAAAGCATGTACAACTCCCAGGTAAATTTTAATATTTTAACTATTTCATGTACTTTATCTAAAACATATTTATCATGATTTTTATTTTGAAATTAATGATAATATCTTCTTTTTTTTGTGTAGGAAACAATGAGTTCTACAGGTTTCTGGAGAGCCATGCATTGGTAATTTTTGGCCCAACCATACGCACAGGGTGGAATTCCCAGAATTCCAACATGAAAAAAGAACTTCTATATTATCTAGAAGCCCTTTTTGGGGTCGGCACATTTGACAGAACAACGGTGGCTCGGGTAGCCGGCAAATATTTGAAATATACCAGGGACACCTATAGGACGCAATTGCAATTTAACCCTAGATATGAGCGTCTTCTCACAGTTCCAGAGAGTGAGTGGAGAGCACTCATCCATGACAGAAAAGAGAAAAGGGCAAAGAAAGAAGGAAAAATGCCAACTGGACCCGCAAGGTAAATTACAACTTTAATTCAATAGCTTTAATTTTCTCTATGTCTAAAATAAAAGTGTGCTACGTCATATCTGACTTCAATTTTGTTGATGCTAGGTTTCCTGACACCTCAAAGGCAACCAAAGCTAGGATTGAAAAAAAGGGCCATCACAAGCTAGGCCAGGGCAGCTACTTGAAATTAGCTGCAAGAATTGTAATTAAGTAGCTAAACATCTTATAATTAATTGTATTGCCTTCCAACGTTTTTGTAATCCTATCAAATATGATCAAAAATACACAATCATATGTAATGTAGGGTGATGACTTCAGAACAGAAACTACAGAGGAAGATAAAAATATCGCTTTCCATTTCGGCTATCAAGCTGTAGTTGAACGTCGCAGAAGCTTGGGGCAGGTCCCAAGATCCAGAATGCCTGATAAGGTAAAACATCAACCTTTCAATATGTTTGTTTTCGTCCATAAATTTAATGTCTAACAACTTTGTTTAAATCAGGGGAGCAGCAGTACTGACGAGGCAAATAACCCAGTTTTAGAGCCATATGTAGATGATCCTCACGTGCAACCTGATCATTGTAGTGGGGACCAGGCCGACAATGCTACTATTAGTGAGGGTCGTGACGGTAATTAATTTCCACTTATATTTTTTTCTAATTATACCTTGATGGTTGTCCTTATAACGTTTTTTTTTTAAATGACAGAGAATGTTTCCCTTGAGGATCTTACCACCAGAGAGGAAGACAGGGCAACAGTCCCAACGACGACAACTGGTGCACCAGGTAAATAATCTCATTGCAATTTTTTTTATTAATATTACCGAACTAGTTCAATGGTATTTAAAAACTGATAATTAAAATTTAATATTATCTGTTTTTGTAGGCGATGCCCCGTCACTGGATGAGACCAGACATCGTGACAACGCAACTAGGTCAGCGGCGACAACTGGTGCACCAGGTAAATAATCTCATTGCAATTTTTTTTATTAATATTACCGAACTAGTTCAATGATATTTAAAAACCGACAATTAAAATTTAATATTATCTGTTTTTGTAGGCGATGCCCCATCACTGGATGAGACCAGACATCGTGACTATGCAACTAGGTCAGCGGCGACAACTGGTGCACCAGGTAAATACTCTCATTGCAATTTGTTTATTAATATTACCGAACTAGTTCAATGATATTTAAAAACTGACAATTAAAATTTAATATTATCTGTTTTTGTAGGCGATGCCCCGTCACTGGATGAGACCAGACATCGTGACTACGCAACTAGGTCAGCGGCGACAACTGGTGCACCAGGTAAATAATCTCATTGAATTTTTTTTTATTAATATTACCGAACTAGTTCAATGATATTTAAAAACTGACAATTAAAATTTAATATTATCTGTTTTTGTAGGCGATGCCCCGTCACCGGATGAGACCAGACATCGTGACTACGCAACTAGGTCAGCAGTGTGGGTCGAAAGGCACGAAATAGGAGCAGAGCATGATGATATTGATGATGTAATTAGGAGCTTTAGAAATAGGAAGAAGAAAAAGAAAATTCGATAATGTAAAATATTGTATTATTATAAGACAAACGTTACCATACTTGGAACATTTTTTGTGTTATATAAAAAACTCATTTATCATACTATTTTTATGTCAAGCATTAATTGCAATGTTTCCTTGCGTACTTTTTGTTGAATTGTTTTTTTATTAGCTATTGAATATTTTTTTTTATGTTCATGAAAGTAAAAAATGAAATATAGATTGGGTATTGGGGAATTGAGAGTGATGTGAGGGGGGGAGGGGGGGGGAGGGGCCATAAGAGCTTCCACCTTCACGTGGTTGGCCCTGTTTAGTAGAGAATAATTTATTGGAGCGATTTAATCTTGGAGCAAACCTCCCTCGATCCAGCGTAGCAACAAAAAAGTCACCGTTGACTTAGTTGCTACTCTTTCAGATCGTGGGAGGCTTGTTCCAAGTTCATGCGACTCCAATAAATTGTTCTTGAAACGAAGAGGAGTTTATTCAGGTATGTTTTGACATTTTCAACATATGTTCTAACATTATCATAATAATGCATCTTAGAGTAAAAAATACTACATCAATTACTTGTATTTATCGTATAGATAATGATGGATTTTGATTGACTTGGCAGTGCAGGTACAAATCCTCTTGCATCATGAGCAATACAACTTGTCAACCAGGGTCATGTCCAGGATATTTTTGCTTTTGCGCTTGACCAGGTTTGTAATGTCACATTTTGTAAGTTCCTTTACAGTTCATAATTCAATATTAAGCTTGTTCATGATTATTATCTAGGTTTTTTGTATGTGTTTTTTCATCTATTTGATTGTAAGCAACTCTGCATGTTTCCTGTTGTTCACTATGATTTATCCCATTACCACTCCCAGGATGAATCCAACTTTATTGTTACATAGGTTACTTTATTGTTACTATGATTTCTCCATTTACGATTTCATAGGTTACATCATGTAAAGTTGTCAATCTCAGGTTGGTGATGAGCTTTAGTTCTCCAGATTTCGGGATTTTCTGATATTTTCTCCTCATGTCATTCCTGCATCACCTCGTTGTTTGAGCATGCCAATTGTCTACCACTTGTACCAATTGGCACATGTCAATCTCTGAGTGGTGCCACATTTCACCTATTTTCAGTGAGAGTTTAGGGTTTCTATAACATAGCTTCAGAAATCCGATTCAGTGCCTGCTTGAATATTGTCACATAATACTCATGGTTTGGATTGATGAGCATGTTCTGAATGGTTGGTTGATTCATAAGAACCACCCATACAGTCATCTTGAGATATTTCAGAAGTTTTCTCGGGTTTCCTTTTTCACCGTTTCTAGTGGGTGGGATGGTGTGGGGTGATCCATCAATACTGGTGCTCTTGTAGTAGGGAATTTGTTTTTGGGGATATAAAGGAGAATTTGATGTAGACATCCCATTGGATGCATTCATAGATGGGCACGAGAGGTCAAGAATTTAAATTAAAAATATGCAACCTCTAGCATGGCAACCTGAAGGCCGCGAGAGACACTGGTTAAAGATTGTTTTGTGCCGGCCTTAATATAGTCGTGATTTCTTTCTATTATCTTAATGCAAATATATAGTCCGGTCTCATTAAAATGAGGATTGTGGTTGTATTTATCTTTGGTTGTTTCTCTCTTAATGCTCCAGATGTTGCCAAAAGTTGCGATAGTTGTTTAGTTTGCCTGTTACAACTTAAAAGTGGTTTTTAGCAATGGGAGTCATGTTTTTTAAGGTTCATACTAATATGAAGATCTTGTGATTCTATATTCAGCATAAGAGAAGATGGCCTCTGCTTTGGGCAGTATGACAACAATTGCCACATCTACCTCATTAGGTAACAATGGAAAGGGGAAGAAGTTAGGTGCAATGTTTGATAATTATGGCAGACAATTGTCTTCTCTTTCAGTTTTTTCACCCATTTCCTTTAATCGCTCAAGCAGAAGAGGGACTCTGAGATTACGCGATAGAGAGAAGGTAGTTAATACAAGAGCTGTGGAAAAGGAGTTGTACTTCAACAAGGATGGCTCAGTGACAAAAAAATTGCAGGTCAGAGAAAAAATTATGTTTAAAGGAAGGTCACCTACACGTGAAACTTCACTGCGGTGGATCTTTCCTTGTCCACTTATATTCGATTTTAATGTGTTATTTTAATTTTTCATGGAGGGTTGTTTTGGCATATGGTCCGGCATTCAATTGCACACTTACTGAAAGCATTGTCAATTTGTCTTGCAGGCGGTGTGAACAAACTTGCTGATCTTGTTGGAGTCACCCTTGGGGCGAAGGGAAAAATGTTGTCTTGGAGAGCAAGCATGGTTCTTTGAAAATAGTTAATGATGGTGTGACAGTAGCTAAGGAGGTAATTTGTAGATGTGTGCTCTGGTTTTCTTTTTAACGTTGTATTAGTTCCCCCTCTTAAATGTCTTAGATTTGATAGGCATAATTTGAAAACTCAAAGGTGAAAGGAAACATATTTGTTACCCAATGGTCTACTTGGCCTATGGACTAGCCACATTAGAGTAATGCATAAAGCTTTTCACAAAAATAAAAGGAAAGGGTTATGGCTGAGTCAAATTTTATTGTTATTGACAGTGTAATGAAATGTATCTCAATGCTATGGTTTTGGCCTTTTTATCGGTTGAATTAGAGGACCCAGTTGAAAATATTGGGGCCAAGTAGGATGGTTTTCCTTTTTGCCGATGGTTTGGTGTATCTAATTGAATTAGTTACCTAAGGTATTTTTGGTTGCAAACTCCTTTTCATTTTTCATACAGTATTGGCCTTGTGGAATACATTTGATTGTGTGGTCTTGTTAGATCTAAAACATTTGTAGTTGTTTAGTCTTATGGCCGATGTGCACTTTTATTATGGAAATAGTTGATGCAATATTGTCATTTAATCCTTACTGCAGGGTAGCATGTTGAGAAGTTTCTTGTGAAACATTTGGTATTCAAAATGACACTTGATCTTATACAGCATCATGCACTTGACTTCAAAATTCATATTCAAAGTGTGCCAAACAATTCTTGCAAAATTTCAAATATTTATGTTGTTTTAAACCATTATCTTTTTCATGTATTTGATGCTGAAAATGTGAAAAAGACTTTGGTATGAAACCAACTGGTGAATAATTTCCAGCAAAACAACCACTTCCAAGACATGATTTAGAAGTAGAACATATGTACTTATGAAGCATAGAAAGATATCCTTGATGCATTGTCAATTTTTGGCTAGGGTTATTTTTGGAGAAAATAACTCCTTATTCCTAGAATAGTGATCTTCAACACAAGTAAATGCCAGAGAAGAGAGATCATCGTGTGACGCAACAAAACTGAAATTAGACCCCTAAGGAGAGCTGGTGTGTCTACAATCGCTCTATCATCATTTTCCCTTGGTTTACCCCGTTCTTTTCCTCCAACCTGAGTCTTAATTGACTTCTTCTTTCTTCGGGTTTATTTATCAAATTCGTAGAAATTCGTAGAATTTGATAAATAAATACTATCCACAATGGTTGGACTTTAATTTATATTCCCGACTTTATATTATCTCCAAGCCTTATAACCAATGTTTAACTTTCAACGCTTTGTATTTATACTCCACGTTTCTTTTTAAATAAATAACTTGTAATGAACTTTCGGCTCTATATTTCACCACCCAGCCTTACAACAATCACGCTCCAGACTTATGCTAATTATCCGCCAATCGTTTAATTAAAAAATTTCATTATACTCCGGCCCCACCTATATATATCAATAACCAATCAAACACTAGTATCGTACCTGGCTATCCTCCGCACACCTTAGTTAACCTCCGGGCAAGTTCAACGTGCGACCACCGTCCGATGGCCCTTCTCCAAATCAACGACTCTTTCCAACGTCGGGCTTTAACGTGCGATGGCGCGGGTTAAATGGTGGTTTTCCGGGGGTCACTTCACCATGTGTCGCATTCCCTATGGAATCGCTCGCGAATAGGAAATACTGCCTACTCCGCAAAAGCAGTGCGATATGGGCAACCTGCTTTTTTTTTGTTTTGGTACAGGGCTTGACCACGGGTGCAAGTCTGGTTCGACTATCCTTTTGTTTGTTAACTCATGTCCAATCCTCGGGTCAGGTTCCGAAAGCAAAACAATTTTGTCTCTTTATTAAGCGGGATTTTTATATTTGAACAGTGTTCACGACCCCAGTTCTCTACACAGACCTCGCCTTCGGGTGGGGTGAGTTCACAGGGTTATCCAACAATTTACGGGAATTTAAAGATAGAAGAATGGAATTATCAGTACCCAATCACCTCATAGTTAAACAATTCTTCACAATTAGCAGTTCAAGATAATTCAATGGCAACTAAGCTTGGAAATCATTTAATTGGAAACAATTGTTCACACGCAGAGGTTTATTGCAGAAATCCCCTCTCTACTCTCCTCTTCCCTCTCTACTTTTATTCATCCGAGGAATTACAATTTATATACATAACATATGGCTCTTCGGTTCCTCTGAGAGGACCTTTCTAGAAATCAAAAGGTCTAATTATAATAATTCAACTAACTGAAGTTGTTCGACTCCTACAACTCTAACTAGTCTAAGTAATACAGTCAGCTGAGGTATTGACACCTAGCTGTTACAACTCAAATGTTTTCGAACCCTCCTAGCCACAACATGTGGACAAAACCTCCTACATTTTTGGCTAGTGCCTAATGCCCCTGCATCATCGTCTGACATAAACCTATTAACAAAAGTGAACAGGGAATGATTATTAATTATGGCATTCTAAGTTGCTTTTCTAAAGAGTAACATTGTAGATAACCTTAAAAACATTTGTTAACTATTTTTGTTTGACCATTTGATTGTGTTTGATATGTAGAACTCATGGCAGCTAGTGTTTCTCCACTCATATTAAATAATTATTTCCAAAATTTTCTTGTTATTATTACTTTAGGAAAACCATGAAGACTATGAATTTCTTTCACGGACACTTCTGCCACTTGGCTTGTTGTTTATGTACTTTGAGCTCTACAAAAAAAAATCTACAAAATTTGTCTATATAAATGACCACAAAAATGTAATACTTACCTTTATATTTCAGTAACCCTGTAATAAAGTCTATTGATATATCTTCTAGTCTTTGAATATGTATGTGGAATGGTTGAAGTAACCCTAGAGATTTACTATCTCTCTTTTGTTTATTATGCAAACCTGACCTTCTCTTACAAAATTTTGAATATCTTTCTTCATTCCTTCCAAAAATATATTTTTTGATCCTTTGAGATGTTTTAAGGAACCCTGTGTCCTACCATCAGAGAGACATGGGACTCCCTTAATATTTTTTTATTCAAATATGCTTGCGTGCATAAAAATATTCTACATTTGCACCAAAGTATATCTCTTTCACTCCCAATGCTCCATAGAGTTCATCCCATCCTTTATAAATTTTAGTTTTTGTTTAGTACTATTGTCATTTTTCCATTATGGCAAGCTTTTTCTAGCCACCTAGGAATAGAAAATGTAATTGGATATAAATTTGAGGCCTCTTCTATTTTAGAAAGAGCATCATGTACTAAATTTTCCTTACCCTTTTTGCAGATTATCTCAAAATTAAAACTTTGCATTTTTTCTCCTCAATTTTGTTAATCTTCCAATGAAATCCATAGCTTCAAAAAATACTTTATGCTATCATGGTATATCTTGACTTTAAAGTACCTCCCAGTGATATACTATCCCCATTTTTTATTGCATGTAATATTGCTTCCATTTATTTTTCATACGTAGATTTCACCAAATATTTTCTTTGAATTCCTTGCTTTTAAAAGCCAATGATATCCCTTATTGTGTTAATGTTACGTAAGTTCCTTGTCCTAGTGCCTCACACTCTACTATGAATGTTTTACCAAAAGTAGGTGCAACCGATGTTGGTGTAGAAGACATGGCATCCATTAAAAGAGAGAATGCTAAAGTAGCCTCATCATTCCATATAAATGATATTTTCTTCAAGAGATATGTGAGTGGACTTGAAATGCATGCATAATTCTTAACAAATGATCAATAATATCATGTAAGTCTAAAAAATCTTCTAGGAACCTTGATTTTCTTAGGAATAGGTCATTTTGTAATAGCTTGCATCGTTTGAGGCTCCAACTTCACTCCTTCCTTTAAAACAATATGAACCAAATACTCGAATTCTTATTTCCCAAAAGCACATTTGGATATTTTTACATAAAAATGATTTTTCTCAATAATTTATATAACTTTTCCACATGTTTAGTGTGTTATTCCCATGATTTATTATAAATATGTGTATTATCAAAGAAAACCAACACAAATTTTATAAGATGGGATCAAACAAAATTGTTCTTAAGTTGAGCCCGCCGGACTTCAAATGGCGATAAACCATAATTCAAATCAAATTCGAGTTCCAAAATAGCCTGCTGACGTCGGCCAATTTTGTGACGCGAAAACCAAATGAATTTCGCCCTAATATTTTTTGGGTCCGAAGTTGGGCTGGTGTACGGAGGGAGAGTT